>DWPV01000481.1:0-28548 GCA_018251915.1 Urbanus proteus proteus | reverse complement strand
ATACTACTCCCGCGGGATAGAAAAGTAACTTTTATACCTACAATGTACCTACTTTTATACCTACGGCCTCATTGTGTCAATGAGCGCGAGCGAAGCTGCGGCTTAATACTAGTCTATACATATAAATTGAAGTGTGTTATTTTTGATTTCAAAAAACAACCTTTTATTTAATGCATATGTAAGTATACACGATAGGTACCTAAAGCAAAAAAAAAATCTGTCTGTTGGTCTGTCTGTCTATTTGGCTGAGGTAATCTTCTACGGGACTTTCACTGGAAGATAGCTGAAGGTCTAAATTAGGCTACTTTAATTTTTGAAAAAAGCATGAGCGAAGTCCATGTGTAGCGGTCGCCGCCACGGAAGTGCCGGGTATCACTTACGAGTATGTTTGAATATGTCTTTACTTTTTTAATGCGAGTAAAACTGCGGCGATCAGTTAGTATCCTCATAAATTTCGTATCATATACCTATAGCATTACATTATTTGAGATGGATTATTTTTCTCATTCTGTAGTGCGCTTGTCTAAGTCACTCAGTATGCGGTTCGATCATTAATAACTTAAACCCCCATTACTAAGCACGAGCCACTCTCCTTTCTTAAAAGGGTTTTAGATTCAGTCTACGACTTGACTTTATGGGTTACCTTCAGAACTATAATACCGCTGTCAAATATATCCACGAATACTGATAGCCCCAAAACCTCTATTACTAAAACAGTTTCAAGATAGGACTCCATATTACGTTGTGAAAATGGATCTGGGATGGACACGTTATAGATTATCTGTGGGAACGAATGAGGATCTCAGCTCTTGACTAGAGACAAATCTATTTAGACGTCTACAAATATCTTGTCTTGGGAGTAAATAAATAAAATAACACATAGTTCCTCTTATGCAATATAATTTGACCGAGTTTTGGTATGAATTTATTGTTTCTACATAATAATCTTTGAAAAATTTGTACATGTTATCTGTAAAAAGTTACAGGTCCAAAATTGGAACCCACAGAAGAACGGACGGCGTAGGCTTCGGAAGTTTCTTCTGCGTAAAAACTCAAAAAATGTAAAGAGATAAAAAAATTGATAGAAGACAGATAAAAAAATAGATTCGTTTGGTTTCACTTTCAATTGGTAAATCACAAAACGACCACTCAATCACGTTTCGTGTGTGCGTGATGGTCGATTACCATTAACGTTACAGATACATAGAATACATTAGTTAAAGCTTTTCCATGCCGATGAGAGGGAAAGTGGTGGTCTGATTTCCATATCGCTTTCACCGATGGCTTGACGAGTTCTTTCAATGCAGGTTGTATTAATTAGATGGTTAATAACAGCAGTGTTTAGCGCTGCTGAGTTCTGGTTTGGAAGGTGTGATAAGAGAGACATAACTACTTTCCGAGGCGATTTAGTCCTCTAGGGTAGCAATGTGTGTATGTCTCTTTTAGCAAACTTCAATTACTTATCACTGGTGTTATTAGACAAAAACAGGTGTGACAACGGTGCTATCCAAATCGAACCACAATGGGCTCTATCACCTTTACTCTATTTCTTACCAATGTTACTGGTGTGCTAGTCTCAAATTATAAAAAAACAACATTATCGTAGAACGTATATTGAATTTTCAGTACGACAGTAGGTACAAGTCGTCAGCTAATAGCAAAATCGCGGAAGGCCAGAATTCAAGGCTATTTATACAGCGAGAGAGGGTAATGACCAGTACCGCGATAGAAATAGGTAATGACTACATTAAACAGTTACTTCGTGTTTATGTTTAAGTTTTCATAAAATTTCAAACTTTAAACTTCTCTGCTCATAGTTTTGTTAGGATCTTATGCATAGCGTCGCTCCTCTTCGTAAGAGGTGACACAATTATAAGTTAGTTTATCTTTGCCGTATAAACTTTTAAGTTCTTTGTGCACAGTTCCTTCTTCTTGTATTCAATCTACTTAAGTGTTTTCAGTGGCTTAGCTATCGGGGGGCAAGGTGGGGCCCTCGAATTTAGGGGGCCCTCTCGGACTCTGACTTACACATAGACTATAAATTGAACTACTTGACTATCAAGTGAAAATTTCTCACATATTTGGAATATACGAAAATAAACTAGATTCCAGGAACATGAAAACGGCAACTTGCTTGAAAAAATCTGTGAAATTCCCAAATCTCCAATATCTTTTTTGACACTTGGTAATCAATATTTTTTTTTGTTTTTAATAGAGTCGACTGTACTATGACAAATCTTATTCTACATCGAATTCAGAACACGACGAATACGGAACAAACGATATTAAATAGCTTAGTTGGGGCCCTACTTTATTTTTGCCCCGGGGCCCCTGGGTTACCTACCTACGCCACTGAGTGTTTTACTAGCCAATAATAACGTTAGCTCCACTTCATTTCCGTGAATGTCGAAAGAGGCGACTAATTTAAATTGTAGTTAACACCAGTCTTCTCATCAGGTTATCTTAGTAGACTCACTGTAAAGTGTAGTGAATACGACAAAACCAAAAAAATCTAATGACTTAAATTCACTGACTTCTAAGTTTTAGAATAATATCGAATAGAACTTTGTGAAGCTTAAGACTTCGGAATCAGAAGATATCTTTCCTTTGAATCCTATAACACCTATCAACTTGCTTACTAAGATTAGAAATATCTACAACACACAACGCAAACATACTCGTTCAAATACAAAAGACGATAAGAAAAGAAAAGAACAGAAAAAAGAAAAATACGCTTTATGCTGAAACACGTATTGTGAAATAACGGTACCCCCCATCCTTCACTCAGCGTTTCATACGTAGCTCCTTTGAATCTGTGTCAAAAGATACAAGTCTAAGCGCTGGTCTAAAAGACGCAGTGAAGAGGGTTTGGACCAGTTTTACGATCACGTCAAAGGGTGCCGATCTAGTGATCCCTTTAAAGGCACTTAAACAAAGAAGGCACTCGTTTCACTAATCAGCCAGTTATGTGAGGAGAGAACAAGCTGATTATCTATCGGTTATCATGAGTAGAAAATTTAATTTCATGAAACGATTTCTTCATTTACAATTGTTAATAAGCGCTAGGTTTACCTGATCTAACAACGAATACATGACACAAAAACATAGCTTTTTGTGTAACTAACCATTAACTAAGTTTGAACAAAATTATTTTAAATTTTGCTATAGATTTCGATGGATTAACGATACGTAGTTTGTAGGTGAGTCAGTTTTCTGAATCTAATCCTAACGCGTTTAAGACATAAAGGTACTAGTGGAGTTGTACGAGAGTTATCATCTGTATCGTCCTGTGACAAGTCTGAAATAAAATCTCGCAAAATGCTATTTTTATAAACAGTTTACGTGCTTGGACACGTAACAGTAGACCCTTACTCAAGAGCTTGTATAACTTTTCAAAGACGTAGTCATTCATCTCTTGATAAAAATAAAACGTTTTATAATGGTATTTCAATGATCCATTGTTACATTACGAATCCCTTGGGTACTTCTGAAGAGCATATTTTGCCCGTATTTTAATATTTTCCTCCATTTTCCTCTTGTAAACATGCTTGAAAACCTTTCCGCGGTAGGTTTCAAATTTCCCTATTTCCGTGAAATATTCCGCCGCTTGTAAACACGCTCGAAAGGTTCCGTGGTCTTGTACCAGACCAGACAATGTCTTTGTTCCGATAGATTAATGAGGGACAAATTTCCTGAAATACCCGATGAAATTCAAAAGTTATTTACTTACCTACCAGCTTTACATGGTACCTTCTAATAACAAAAGAAGTAATTTTCAATTTATTTATATTTAATTATTTTTATAACATGAAGTAACATGAAAGCATTCAATTAACCTGATGGTAAATAGTATGGATCACCTTCATGGTATAGGTTACCTTTGTTTTCTTATAAGATTGAAGTAGCAAATGAGCATACTATTAATTCGATGTTAATTGAAAGTATTCTTGGGAAGATTAATTAAGTTTTTATCTGTAGTTATAATACCGTATAATTGATGGTAATTTTAATAACGCTTTGTGTGCCGTGTGAGCGGCCTTGACTGTGTTGACTATTTGCTGACTTTTGTTTTGCTTATCAGTGGTCGTTATTTACTTATAGATAATAGTAGGTGATAGTATCGTAAACGGTCATTTCGCATACGAGTCCGCGTAAAGCAAACAAGCGTGAATCATACCGCATACTTGCTTTACGAGGCTTGCTTATAACAAACTAGCTGATCCCCGCGATTTCATCCACGTTAAAGCAGTAAAAAGGCATATATATTTAAACATGAGTGATAACCAGCGCTCCCACGAAAGCGCGCGCTATTGAATTTTTGCAAAATTTAAGTAGCCTATGTTGCGCCCTATAACTTCACCTGTCTTCCAGTGAACTTCCCGTTAAAATTGGTCCAGCCGTATAGAAGATTACCTCTGCCAAACAGACAGACAGACAATTTTTTTTATTGCATTTTCGTTACAGGTATCGTGTTTACTTTCATATGCAAGTAAAACGGTTCTTTGAAATCACAAACAAACACTTCCATTTTATTTATTTGTATAGATAGGTAGCAATCGAGCATCGCCCAAGCTGAGCCCGATGGGGCAACGCGCTCAGAGGACTCCGGATGGTGTTCCTTGCTGAGACCACGGAGTCTTCTTCGCAGCGCCGAGGACGGCCACCGGGGGGGTTTAGGTAGCAATCGAGCATGCAATCCACCTGAGGGTAAGTAGCTACTGGCACCCATAGGACACCTGTGATCAACCCCAGATAAGATCAGAATCCTACCTGAGGTTGACCACAAATGCGTTGCTAGTGTTTCTACCAAGGCTAAGCTGTAACCCTTCGGTTAAATTAACAATTCCGGACCAGAAGATAGCAGCGCTAATACTGTTGTTTTAGGCACAAATAGCGGTAATTCAACGCAGACGTATCAAGGGCTTACATTTTAAACCTAGTATAAACAGAGCACAGATTAAACACAACAGCAACAGAACACCGCGGCAGTGAGTGCGTATTCGAGCGCGGAAATTGAATCAGAGGCTGTACGGGCTCCATCGTGCAAACATGGCTCCGTGGCAAACGAGCTTTGAAAGCTCGATAGACTAAGAAAGGTATAGACCGGACAGATCCAAAGTTAACTCTCTGAAAAAAGTTTTATTGGAAAATACATGGTACCTAACTTAAATTGGAAGCATAGGTATGTGAAACGTAGTTTGAGTTCCACGTTAATATAAACTACTAGAGATAGATGGAAAAAATCATGTTTATGTGTATAAAAGCACATAGCTACTTGTTATACTAATTGCCAATGGTGTTTTATGCGTCGCTAAATTCGTAGAACATACTTTCTCACGATATTATCTGCATATAAGGGTTACAAAGAGTTATTGTAGAATAAATTTTGAACAAAAATCACGAATGAATCATGATTGAAGAAAAAGAAATTAATAAAATATTTCATGAACAGAATGCTCATTCCTTGCTTTCTTATTACATTCATGAGTGTCCCTTACCGTAAGTTAAAAGATCTGATATACCTAACACTAGAAAATGTATTCCTAAATTGGTTCTCTATTTGCTTCGTACGTCTATGGAAAGCCTCGTGCTCCTGTCTCCGATGCACTCACGGTGAACATGTGCAAGGAAAATACGTATACATAGATAGTCACGATTTCGAGATACGTATTCTGTATACTGTTACCATTGGTTCACGAATCGCACAAATAAGAGATGCGATATACCCATTTTTGGTCCGATAAAAAAATCTTGGTTATGTTCTCCACTTACAACATCCCACTTACTTCACTAACAGCAACTTTGTAAAGGGGAAAGTTTATAGTTATTAAAAATTAATAGTCTTATGTCTATTTTTAGTCTTTTTAGTCTTTTAGACTACCATAATAGTGAAGTGTACCCATTTCATAAAGTTATATAGTGTCACAAATTGATTTTTAAACTTTAATGCAACTGCTCGACAGTCCATTCAAATCTGAATGTTGTCGTTAACACTTACACGGAACAATAATGTAACGCGAGAATCTACTATTGTAGATTGGTGGTAAATGTAGTTTATGCCTTTTTGGTAGCGTGTCAAATACAAATCAGGTTAAGTGTTACTACAATCCAGAGAAATAGTAAACAGACTTAGACATAAAAATACAAAATAGTTTTATGCATTGTATACTTTATTTTGGAAAATATGTATGTATATTGTTTTTAGTTCAGTTTAGTGTATTTTACGTTTATATAATACTAGCTTTTGCTCGCGGCTTCGCGCGCATTAAATTACATATAAACCTTACTCTTGAATCACTCTATCTACTAATAAAACCGCGTCAAAATCCGTTACGTAGTTTTAAAGATCTAAGCATACATAGTGACAGGCAGCGGAAAGCAGTGTAGTGATTATGCATTGTATTGTGAAAATAAACATATTTTTCATAAGCTCAAAAACGGCATTTCTTTCGAAATTACGGAAAACCTTAAATTTTACTCTCGAATAGAATCCAGGATTCGAGTATCATATTTTCGAGTTACCTATGATAGGGGTCATGTGTGCAGTCGTCGTCTAAGGAAAAGCCGAGATTAGAGCAGTCTCACATACACAAGGGGCTTGCTATTTTACTGTTATTGTATATATTTAGCATACTTTGTATTGTATGTGATAGTTGCTGCGCAGTAGTATCGGATAACGGATAATTAGCTTTAGGAATTGTATAAGTCGCTTGCTAACATAATTACTTATTTAAATATTTGCATTTATTAATCTTTATCGGCCTTTATTACACATTTATAATATTCAACTGTTGATATCATTAGAAAATTAATTATATAGTTACCTGCTTAAACTGTCAAGGAAAATAAAGATATTTCATTTCATTTCAGATAGTATTAAGAGTATAGATGTACCTATAGTATTATATATATAAGACGTAGGTAGATATAATATAGCGAAATCCTAGATACATAATTTTCTATGCAACAATGTCACGTAGTCTAGACGGTGGGGTGTTAATTAATAGCGTCTAGCATTCAGCTGCAATTCCTCTGATTAATGAACTGTTAACGATCTATGAACCAAATACTTCACACTTACGGATTCCAAAAATATTCATTATGAAATATTGGCATAGGTATAGAGATTCGTTTTGAATACGTCTTGACGATTCAATAAAGTAGGTTATAGGTAGTATCATGTTTAATGAATGCGATACAAAAGTAGAGTTTACAAATAGTCAAAGTTAAAAATAGAAATCTATATTTGTCATTCTGACTACAAGGTCGAGGTTCGAATCCACACCATGCGGTCCATCTCTGATGTTCCTACATTTGATGAGAGGATAGGTATATTCTTAGTTTTGAAATAACACGGGATGAAGAAAATTAAGTTAAACATTTTATTATAAAAATAGTTAATGGCATCATTAGTAACTATTTTATAATTTTAACACATATATTACGCGAATACATTATTATATACCTACCTACCACAACGCAGTAAATTATTTACCAAAATTTATCAGATAAATGAAATAGGTAGATTACTCACCGCCTTGTATTTGAGTGAAGCCAAAAAACTATGCTACTTTTATGTATTTATACGCACACACACAAAACTAGCGTAGTTTCTTGTCAGTACCTGTCAGTTTGCACGCTCACATAAACACTTTTATAGCCAGACCATTTTAAAAATGACTTCATTGTTTTGTTAGGAATGATAGATCTACCTACTTTATTTATCGGAGCAAAATTTCAAAATTGTTTTCATAAAGGTACAACACGAAAGGTCTCGTGTAAATTAAATAAATGATGCCACGCCCGATGTAAACTGATTGAATTTCACGTTATTGCGTCGCTGAGTTTCTTTGTTGTGGAAATTAATGTAAAATCCTTCGTTCCAAATGCGTATTATTTCGACATGTTTTTTTAAGGATTACTGTTAGCCATCTAAAGTGATTGTGCTCATGTTATTAGCTGCAATTTTTTTATATGATAGATGTAGCAAACGAGCACGCAGCCGACCTGATTGTAAGTGGCTACTTTCACCCATGGACATCTGGGATCAACCCTAGGTAAATTTTATAGGTGGTAGAGTCCTTCGTGGTTCGAGTCCAGCGGCACCACCGTCACACCTAGCAGTGTAGCGCTGCTGTGTTCTGGTTTGAAGGGTGTGGTAAGGGAGACATACTTATTCGAGACGTTCCAACTTAGTCTTCAGGGGTAGAAATGTATCTGTGGCCGACCTCAGGTAGGTCTGTGATCTTCTCTGGAATTGATTATCCATGGACGGTCACAGATACGTTGCTACGTCTGAGGACCATGTGGAACATCTTAGATTAGTTATGCCTTCCTACTACACCCTTCAAACTAGAATACAACGACGCTAAACACTGCTATTAGTCAGACAGGTGTGACGGTGGTGCCACCGGTCATTAGATCACCTCAATAATATTACTGCACAGTCATCGTAGTTACATAACTATTACAAGTATTACCACAATCGGTTAAGTTGAAGCAGTTAAAATTTAGCTGAACGATTTCACACATACATGCTAACTAACAAGTTAATAAAAAACTTATGCAAACTCGTAACACTATTGTTTACAATATTGTTGACATAGTTTTGAAATATGTTGCCTTTCTTCCTTGTGATTTCATAATCGTTTATGTAATTTTACAGGAAGTAGAATCCTTTGAAATTAAATAGCTGTTATTTTCTTATCTGTTGTAAATAACTGCAAATTTGTACCCAATAATCTTTTAAAAGGGAAAAATATTTCAGTTACAGATTAGTTTCAGTTCTATTTTACTTTACGAATGTCAAATTTATATATAGAAAAAGATCGCGCGTGTACTTACTGATGTAGTTTTTTATAGAGAATAATAATAAATAAATAATATATAAAATAATAAATAGATTAAAGGATTAAAAAGCAAAGCATCAAACAATTTCTAATACGCCATATCTTCCCAAAATTAAAAGTGTCTTAAGATTTTAATTTGTTGAATGCCAGTCTAAAAAACGATTTTTACATTCATAGCCCACAGTAGGATTTTCTCCAGTGTCTTGGGTGCCATGGTCACACCCAGACCCAGAACAGAAATCTAAATTCATCATTCGGATATCTGTCTAGCCGCGAATCGAACCCGGGACCCATTGCGTGTCAGACCGGTATGGTAACCGCTCGGCCACGCGCTAAGGGATCAAAATTCCTATCAGTACTCCATTATTACTCTTAACTTGTAATCAGAGTCAGATTGTGCAAATCGCCCAATCGACTTAGTCACGTCCGTAGACCCAATGTTAGGAATTACGATCTTATAACTTTGTCCAACCCAGTTGAAACTTGTGTAATTAATTTAGGGAAGTGTTCTGAACGGAGGTTTGACTATCATAGTTTGAACAGTTTCACGGGGATGAATCTTATCGTGAATTTCTCTTAATTGCGGTTCTGCTGTCCTATCTTGGGTCCCTTTGGGAGTAAGTTGTATTTAAGTATAATCACTACAGAGTATAAAACAAAGTTGCTTTCTGCTGTTTGTCCCTAATTCCCTATGTATGCTTAGAGCTTCAAAACTACGCAACGGATTATAATGCGGTTTTTTTAATAGGTAGAGTGATTCAAGAGGAAGGTTTAAGAATTTAACGCGTGCATAGCCGCGGGCTCGTTATTCTATATTACATTAAAAGTAATATTTTTAATAAAGATTATCATGTAAAATATCGATATTTCTGATTCGATATTCGATATTTCCAGCCTGAAATCATTCGAAAATATACTGATATGAATGATACAATTCTAGTTGGCACTTTTAATACAGAATCGTTTAACAATTGACCGAACAGTAAGTCAGTAGGTAAGACAAAATAAAAAGTTATAAATGGAAAAAAATGAAACATATTTACTAATGTGTTTTCTATTTTGGTGGGAAACTTACCAAACTTGATGGAAGCAAAATTCACCGCCTTATCATTATGGCGATTGATGTAGTGACATCTGAAAAAATAGAAAAACAAATATTGCTATAGTAAATGTACATAACCTTGCAACTAAAATTTGATTTAGCAATAATCTTTTGTATAACTTTAATTAGGGAAATCCTATGATAAGAAAATACTCCAGTGACATTAAAGATTGTTCACTACTGCAGCATCATCCCTATTTTAGGACTTTATTAAGTTTTAACTACACCCAAATTTACAAATTCAAAGTAATCTTTTAATTTTGATCACCTTAATTTACTTTACAGGCACGTAAAGCACTTATGCTTTAGGTGCTTTACTTTACAGGCAATAAGAAACATCATTTTTAAACACTCACAGCAGTCATTTCTCATTTAGTTAACGTTGAAGGTGCGGCGGTAACGCCAAACGTTGGGAGCGGCCAATTTTGATAGCGGACTGTAAATGCTTTATGTATTTACTCGTGAATACCGAGAATAGTTTCACGAATACCTATCCTTGTTAAAATACCTTATTTGGATATAACCCCGTTATAGGTAGGACTAGGACGCTAGGAGTTTTTCTTTAGTTTTAGTTACTTATTTCTTACTTGTATATTACTTTTTTAAGAGCCTCATATACATGTCATCTTCCATTATACGAAAATGCGTTTCTTGTATTTGAGGTATTTTCGTTACAGTGTTTCACCAACACACATTGGAGCAGTGTGTGTGTGGAGTACGCTCCAAGCCTCTTTCAGTTGTGGGAGAAGACCCGTGCCTAGCAGTGGGACATAAAAAGGGTTGCGGCGGCGACAGTGTTTCAATATTAGCAATTTTACTATAATTATATTCACGTAAATATTTTTAATTAGCACCTACTCCGTCTATATTAATATTGACTATTATATTTCTAAAATTCGCACATAATATCAATAACTATAATACATATAGAAATTGACTTCGAACCGGGAGACCCAATCACCATCTCATTTTTTCTACATTTACTCCCAATTAGGTATTTCAACGCTTCGCTCCACCCTTGATTAGGCATCCGGGCCTCAGCCTTGAATATAGAAAGGACTGCAAAAACTGTAGACAAGCGTTTGCTGCGGACGCTTTTTATGAAGCCTACTTACTCGGTTTCGGGGACAATATTGATCGGAGTGAGGAAATATTTTGCATGAAATTTATCATTTGGTACAATCCTTTTTATCTCATGGCATGGGTCTTCTCCGTATTTGGAGCTGGTCGGAAGCATACTCCGACAGCGTTCTTCCCGAATATTTCGATGATTTTTAATGACGTTAATAATTGGAAAAGATCATCGGTAAAACTAATATTCTTTACTTATAAGCTTTAGTTTATCTGAAACCTATTACAGATATATCTTCTGGCATAGATATATTCAACAGGACAAGTTGAAAAGCCTCATCAATCACCATAAATTAAACAAAACAGCAACTATGCTAATGCTATAAGAACTAGTTGAGACAGTGGTCGATGTCGATGATATTTTAATTAGTTGCGACAATGTTCGCAGTTACAAAGATCTTGTCAATGAGAATAAATTAATACACAATTCGCTTGGAAAGTAAGTGAGAAGTTTATAAAGCCTTGAGCGGACCTCAAGAGCAAAGTAAATATTGGACCATGAATGCGGACCATTGTGAGTTTAGACATTTTAGACGTAACTTTGAAACTGAATAAATGTTGGGAGTAGTAGTGATAATAGTGGTCGTGGAGTGTAAGGGTGTAACCAAATCTATAGTTACAGAATCGGCTTGAGTTGATAAGAAATCTCAATATCATGAATTTCAGATTTTCCATAATGCTTTAAAGAGAAGTATTAAAGCATTATGGAAAATCTGAAACAATTTTTTCTAGTCGGACATCTTATGGGAATTGCTGCTATTTGACAGTTACGTCAAATAACAACAATTACGTTACGTTAGGTAATTTTCTACCTGGTCAAGTCAAATTAACCTGATAATTGAAATACCTGGACTTGAATTATAGAATCTCCACGTAACCATATTCATACCACATTTTATGTTCACAACGTCAATCATTTTTACATACTCACTTTTTCCTGCCTTTAGGGAAAGAATAACCAATAATTTAAGGATCTCTCAAATTACGTCAGACACGTTCCCCACGAGTGAATGCGTCACTCCAACTGACTCACACATAAAACTTATCTTTTTATGTTATAAGCATGATGTGCTAAAAGTGATGGTGATTAACAACTGATTCACTACTTACGGTTTTTTTAATTATCTGTCCCTTCTAATTAATAAAACTAATACTACTAATTGGTAATTTGTACATACAGTTCAGTAATCTGTCAGAAGCATAAAATTTACTAAAGAAATTCTTAATAAAATACACGGGCAATAAAAAAACATTTTAAAATTCGCCCCTTAGGGAGCTCAATAGAGCGTAAAAGCTGATTATTTGTAGTAGGAGTAAGACCGGTTTTTAATACGTTCTTATTTGCTTCCTTGAAACTTATAAACATTTTCTTTTACTTTATACAAGTTTTCTAATTTTCAAGGTATAAAACATTCATGATCTTATTTCTACGTTTGCGCAAGTGTCAAAATCAAGTGGCCCTGTTTAAAAATATTGTTAAGTATACTTTTTGCATCAAAGATCACGTACCTAATATACTGAACATACTGTATTTATAGGGAAGTAACATAGACTAACTACTTTTAACCTAAAGATAAACTGAGGTTCGGTTTAAAGATCAAAAACGGACCGCGAAGTATCTTTTCCTTAAATATTTTCTTATTTTCTTGACGTCAGAATCGGAGTAAATCTCATAAAAGCCACCTCATCCAATTCGCGCCGGATTCAATTTTATTTTATTGGCACGTAGCGCTCGCACCTTTCCCGTCTGCTCTTTGGATAATTCTCACGTTTAGGGATGGTGATCTAAAATCGATTAAACGAATATCGATTTTAATCGATGTTGAGAAATTCATCTTTCTAAATATATCAGAAACATTCACATCTGCTGGAAATATATTTGTAAATAAAAAAATATAAAACATTGCTACTTTTTCGTGACGTATTGTTTTTTAACAGATTTTAGGAAGTAGAACTGTACGGTAGGACCTGGACTGTCCTGGTGAATCGATACTGTCGAACTGCGATTCGAATAGATTTAAAAATCGATCATCTTTGAAAATTATCCCATCCCTAGTGGCACTGAAAATCTGTTCCATTTTCTGTCGTCATCTAAATTGTGACTTGTCTGAATATATTTACATTTATTACTAGGCATATCAAACTGCCTTGTTTTCATCAAATTCTGCCTGAAAAGCAAGCTATCAACCATGTTCGACAAAAATAAATAGAACAACAAGAATGTTTTTACGTCGTCAACCCATTATCGTCCCACTGCTGGGCACGGGTCTCCCCTCATTGTGAGAGGGATTTAGGCCTTAGTCCACCGTGCTGCCCAAGTCCGAATTGGTAGATTTTACATACCTTTGAGGCTTTTTAGGATTCCTTAGATGTGCAGGTTTCCTCACGATGTTTTCCTCCACCGTTAAAGCAAGTGGTAATTAATAAGAAGTGCCCGGTGCGTGCATGGGATTTGAACCTCGAACCTCCCGATTAATAGACTAAGTTTCAAGCATTAGGCTATCACTGCTTTGTTTTTTACCAAGAGTATTAATATTGATAATTTGTGCGCATACATACATACGACATACGAGATTTAACCTTTTATGTCGCATTCAAGTAATATATCCACAAGCCGATTCGCTACACCAAATTGAACTACATACCTATATAATGAGACCAATAATACTGGCAAGCGTTGCTTTAAATTACAATTTATTGGACATATTTAATGCCAGAAAATGTATGCGTTCCATTAGAGGCTTATTAGCATAAGCTGTCTATGGTACAGAGAATTAATGCATTCCATTAGGAACCTATTAATATAAGCAGCTTAGTCTTTGAATTAGGGCATATAAAAAATAAAAAATGGTATCAAATACTGCATAATGAGGCCTGACAGGTATTAACATGTAACTCGTGTACTTTTAATTTCCTGCATACGATAAAGGATAATGTACTGCAATATGAAACTTTGCAAAGTCATTTCCTTCTGCGCGACCTTCGTTTGTATAAGGCAAACGAAACGCTAAGGTTTAATGTTACCTGCAAGTATAGTACGCGATACTATATTTGAATTGTTTTGAATGTAACGTGAAGGTGGTAGAACCATGTAGGGTTCAACTCCAAATGCACTAGTGCGGTACCTATTCCTGCTTTATAACAACAGTGTTAAGAGCGGCTGCGTTTTTTGTTTTTAAACGGAAACTAGCGGATCCTCGCGGTTTCATTTAATACGGAATACATATTTGAAGATGACTGAAATCCCGCTATCCCAAGAGTTTGCGCGCTAATGATATTTTCAAAAAGTAAGTAGCCTATGTTACGCCTTATACCTTCTATGCCTTCAGCTATCTTCCAGTGAAAGTCCCGTCAAAATCGGTCCACCCGTTTAGAAGATTATCACAGCCAAACAGACAGACAGACAGACAATTTTTTTTAATGGCATTTTCGTTATAGGTATCGTGTATACTTTCATATGCATTGAGTAAAAAATATTTTTTTTAAATCACAAACACTTCAATTTTGAATTTATTTATTTGTATAGATAACGATAAGAGAGATGCATTACTGGAGCGATTAAGGAACACTTACTTCTTGGAATTTCTGCTTTCCCACATTCGATTTGAACAGAGAAGGGTTACATTATGGTATAAGTACCTACACTATAATAGTGTACTGAGCGTAGCTGTCCTCATTCGAAGGGTGTAAAGAAGACTTATACTTACATCCTAACTTCGCATTAAGGGCGACACATACTTAACTCTACAATGTGCTGCGCTGAGTTAGGTTTTCCCGACGTTTAGTTATACCTTACAATTTTACCGAGGTTGGTACCCTGTCAGAAATGTTGTCAACTATAATCAAGCAAAAACTATAATCCTTCAATTAACGCAAGGGCATCTAACATATTTGTTAGGTATCTGGCATATAAGTCTGGCATTTTGAAAATATCTTTTTTCAGCGGCCATAAACCACACAGGTACCTATCAATAGCCTAAGTGATCGGAATAAAAACGTATTAAGCGCTGAAATGGTGTAAGTAACACTTCGTCTATGGAATCTCTGTTGACGTTTTACATATTCGTATCTACTGTAGACTAGTTGTGTGTACAGGATATGCGGGTATCATGTACACCGCAACCAGTTCTCAGGTATGTATGTAACCCTGCCCTTCCACTGTAAACGATAGCCGCATCAGTCACACACCGTTGCAACACCGGGATGACGTCGTCGGTACACTGGGCGCACCGGACCGTAACGACACGGGTTTTGTATGTACGAATGATTCTGTGCGTTTCGGTGTGCTTATTTGATACTAACAAAGAAATAGTTCTATTGTGGATTTCTTTGTCTGGTGGTTTGTAAGACCTTCAATAAACACAAGTACTAGTTCCTACATATACGTGTCTGCGTTTTATTGTCCTTGATTGCACGCTATTGAACATTAAACACCCATTTTTCATATTCTTGTTTATATCACCTTGATAATAGTTCAGTTTATATCTTTTATATTCATATCACCTAACCTAAATGTTTTAAACACCGTTTTTCAAGCTATTGAATTAGTAAACGAGTAGGTACGTGATTCTAATCCTGACATAAGTTCTATCTGAAGTTGTCCACAAAGGTGTGGTTACCTCTAAAGACTAAATTAAAACGCTTTTTCTCTTACCATATCTTTCATACCAGAACACAGCAACGTTTCACATTGTACATAACCAGAAATCTGTCCTAATTAATGTTAATGTATTGTCAGGACACAATTAGTAATCCCTGTAGATTCAATTTGCAGCATAATTAATACAGGTGTAGTCCATCGCGTAATCGTAATAGATCCGGTATACATCAAAATATATGTAGGTATACGAAAACCCTGTAGCATTGTACTGTCATTAGGGTGCGGTGTGCATGACAGATTAAGGCCGTACCGCATCGGATACTCCCAGGCGTAGTAAACAAAATAGACCTCAAATCATGTCGTATCGGTAAAAAAATGCACGTTATAATTATAATGACGCCAATCCTTGGCTTGCTCTGAAAAGACGGTCTTACCATAGCTACCACAACAAGTTGTGTGTTGGTCATGGCAGCAAACAGATACATACCATCGCATAACACGCCACTGCCCTTCCTGAGATTCCTTACAATTCCCTTGAGACATTCACGGGAAGAGAAAAATGATGCTATTAGTATCATTATTATTATAAATATGCTTTACCGGACAGCATAAGTCTTTTAGCAATTTAGTATCCAAGAGTTTAGTTGTCCTTAGAACTGTACAATAGTCTTCTTGCATTCGGAGTCTATTCTATTACTCTATCTATGAATACTCGAGTAGAATTAGACTGTTTCGGATGTTTCGACATCGGCATTGTTAGCGTAACGCCAGATTGCGGTGTATAGGATGTAACGTATTATAAGCAGAATAATGCGTGGACGATAACGTCATAACGTAAACAAACAATGTAAGCAAGGAGTGTAGCTGATCGATGCCGAGTGGTGCAGTGTATTGAGGGTTCTGGGTTCGATAAGTTCCAACAGTTGAAAGGCGCATTTATATTTCTGTCGTTATTTGAGTATATTTTTTGCGTTTTTGTGTGTATTGTTTGTATGTAGGATTAGAACTTACTCGTAGATAGATGGAAAAATGTTGGGTGTTCCAATCCGCACTAATTGAACATAAACAAATTTATTGTCTTATGTTCAACAGATTGAACCTGAAGATAAGGCAGACGGGCTACCAAAAGGAAACTAGTCACCGCCTATGGACCTTTGCAACACCAGAGGAATTGTCAATGCATCGACGGCTTTGAAGGAAACTCTTTTTAGAGGTTTGGGTAATCTATCCAAATTTTTGAATGGGTTTCAATCACGTATGGGCTACAAGTTCCCACACACGCAACAAGCTTCTGAGGTCCTAGCCTCCTCCAATAGCCATCGTGCCTGGCCTGCACGCCTTCGAGACCACACGACGGGTCTACGAGGACCCTACTCGCCGTGTTTACATTTAACTATTTCCCGTATTCACATCACATACGCTTTGATATGCAAGAGCACTGTTTATTACTCAATTAAACGTAAATCCACACACACACACGACCTTGTACTTAATCAAATAAACCACAATGTTATGTTTGAACCGAACACATTGTCACTTAATGGCGAGCCTTGGAGAGGAATTTGCAATGCAGATTGACTCGTTAAAAACGCATTACCATACTCGTTAGCACATTACTGTAGATTTAGGCACGAAGTCTCTTAATGACTTTTTTGTTGGTGGCAATTATTTGGTTTTTAGTCATGTCTTCGTCATAACTTCTTCAACGCCCTACACTTGAAGACCCGATCAGCGATTTCGAGAAGATGCAATGGATGCTATAGACACATTACATAAACGCCCAAGTATATAAACACCCAGATGTATACTTTTCCGAGGCTTTCCAACTTAGTCCTCAGGGGTAGAAACGGGGCCGACCTCAGGTAGGACTGTGATCTTATCTTTGGATGATTACAGATGTCCATGGGCGGCAGTGGCCACTTACCATCAGGTGGACTGCATGCTCGTTTGTTACTTCGATCATATCAAAAAAAAAGTAAAAACATTCATTTAATCTTCATTTGACGTATGATATAAATTAACGTTTCAATACCGCAACGTTAGGATTCGAACCCGAAACACTGCATGTGAGTTTGCAGTTGCACTACACAAATAGTTGTTTAATTATCTTATGAATAATAATTAAAGCAATAATTAAATTTGCATTATCCATTTATTTATGTTTGTACAATTATGATATGAATAATGCATTCACATATTATACATATATTCACGTACAAGTTTTCACTTTATAATTTGCTATGTTAACAACTATGTTAACATTAATACGGTACTTAAAATAGCGTTTTTAGTAGAATTACAAAATAACTTAATAAACGTTAACAAATAGCACTGAATACTTCCTAGTATAGGGGAAAACCTAGTTCCGATGATTCATATCGAATACGAATCATAATTTGTATAACAATCACTTTGTATCAGGTTGGATAAATATCTAGTACGTGACAAGTTCTGAGAAGTCAACTTGTAGGAAAAGGGTAAATAATAGGCGCCTAGTGCTAATTTAGTTTTTTTAATGAAATCGTAGAAGAAAACGAAAATAAAGTGTATTTAATGGAAACTCTCAAATTACCTTTGAAAACAGCTTAGAGTCTTTGACGTTTAAGTGAACGTGTACGCTATTTAAAATTTTCAAATAAATCTACGTTTAAACGTAAATAAATCTAAAACTCATATTAACTTTACTATAGCTCGGTTCGGTCTTTGCGTGCACTGTACGCACCGTGGAATATTTTTATAATCACTTACTCGTATGTATGCAGGAAATCCAAAGATTTGTCAGAAATTTCAAATATTACCCATTTAACTCATTGCTAAATGCCAGTATTGTACTAACTCAACAAAGAATCATTCAGTCATTTGCCAACAAAATCATCTATACAGCAATACAATACACATCCAAAAAATTAAATTTGACAGCTGCATAAAGGTTGCAACATTGAAATTGAACAGTCAGCTTTGACGAATTCAATAACAAAATCCGAAACAACGTTGACTGATGTATAGAATAGACCTCTAGATTTAGTGAAAGCTTTTCAAGGTCAGTACGACTAAATACACTTACTAGACCTTGATTAGTAATGCCAATTTCAATTTCAATCGCTTTGTATGATAGGAGAGGTCGTATTGCCACAAGTGAGCTGAGTAGTTGAAGATAGCTTCATGTAATGTTATTATGTGCTTAGAATCCAATAAAAGTAAATACTGGCCTGGTTAAGTCTGACATTCTTTTGTCTTTTAATTCCTATAGGTACATAGCTAGCCTTTGCGTCAACTTATATATAAATAATATAACTATTAAAGAATGATTATCGATACATAATTACATCTACCTGATGACTGTTATCTGATGTTAGGTTACGTTAGAAATTCTACATCGATCGGAGCCTTATATAAAATTGACGACAAATTCGTCCTTACTCCTAAAGACTATGATCTCCTCAAAAAAGTATTTTTGCCTACTATATTCTTTAAGCCAGAATAAGGCCAAAATATAAAACCATCATAACAACAAAAAATAAAAACAGAAGTAATGTTTCAATGGTTACCGAAATACCAATCGGCATTTATTTGTAATCGACCTACCTAGAAATAAAACAAACTGTAGGCGCCCTCATGCTTCTCAATCAAAAGTAGCTTTACACAAGACTCAACTCAGATTTCGAGAGCTACACAAATATATAGAGCTTCTCAGTCAACAAGTATCGAACGAGCTGTTTACTCGGCTATTTATTTTTAGCTCACATCAGAATTTGCTTCGGTGCTGCCTCCACGAATCGAAATGTAACCTCGTAATTGGATCTCAACGTATTTGTAATATATTTATTTATACAGTGACGTAAACGTTGACAGAACTGACTCACTTGAAGTTCGCCTGATGTGCCTTTCTCATTGCTGCAGTGACACTTCACTTGCAGGACTTGTGTATTAGTTAAATCGTGTACTCACCTGTATTTGTTATTTTTGTTTATGTCAGTAGCTAACAAAACCTATGAGGCAAAAATATTGACATATTAAAATTAAGTTATTTTTTGTAATATGGAAGTAGCATTCATTATGTGTATGCAGGAGGACTGATGGTAAGTTGCCAGTACCGCTTACGGTTGCCGTTGCTACCCTTGAGGTTGGAAAGTTTTGGATAAGTAAGTTGCCCGTACCACACTCTTAAAACCAGCATTCAGTAGCTCTTGAACTGTTATTACGCAGATTTTATAATTGACATCGTATTGGTTACCTTGGAAAATAAGCTAACAGACGAAAAATACTTATTATACCTACGTTTTGATATAAGATGCTTATTAGATAACAGAATTGTGTCATGATAACGACACTGCCTGCTGTGACAGAAAATGTCGTTTAATATAAGCGATTGTCAAGTATCTTTTCACATTTTCTCGGACGATAAACGGGGGCGGTATTTATTATTAGATTTGTATTAATCGTACCATATTATTGTTCAACTCTTTTTGTTTCTTAGAACTTAGATTTATGCATGAACTATTGATTTAAACACTTATTTTTGTCTGCGGCTTTAGCGATTCTGGTAGGACTTTCGCGTAAAGAATTATTATTTTTTAATCAAATCCAAGGCCCGGTCTGTAGCCACACCATTATAACTTGGTTTAATAATACTATAATGGTCATTCTATTTATATTAAGCACCTTCTATATAATGTGCTACCAAAATGTATAAAAGTCGACACCATAGTTTTTTGCTAAACCACTCAAAACTACGTGTGGGTATATGATACTTACAATTATGACGACAGGTGCTAACAATATTAATTATGATAATCAATACCCAAAATAACATTCCTACTTGTTCTTTACAAAAAAGAATTCCACTCTCATATGATATAAGTTACATTTCGTATACTAATGAGCAACTTGGCGTATTATTAAATTAATTAAAGACCTACTGCCAGTCCGTTATTCCCAAACCCGACAATGGTTGACATTGATGAACGGAAGCGGTGTCCGCGGACCGAAACAGAACGTTGGCTGTGCCTTGAAACCTTCAACATTCGAAGGTCGAACCCTTTACTTAACAAATCTATGTAGGTACTTGTTGTGTTTTATTTCGACAATTTGCTAACTTTACTGTATAATTACTTTGCTCTTATAGACTTCGATTAAATATTTTGATCGAAGCTTAGAGATATTATTCTAACGGATTTTAGATATTAGTGAAGGATCTTGTGCGCTTCTATTGTATTGCAAGGTGGAAGATTAAAGTTCCACCATCCAAAAAGATATTTAGTAACTAAAAATATTTAAAGTAAAAAATTAAACTTTAAAGTTATTTCTTTCGCGTACATATTAAAATACTTTAATACAAAAGATAGAACACTTTTGAGATATCTCTATTAAAACCTGCTAAGAATTATTAATTAACGTCCAAAGAGCGATGTTAAATGTCATGTTTTATTATTAGAAATTCTTTGTATCGACCCACGTATTTAAAAATTAGGAATTTTATTAAAGAATTAACGATACATTACGTATTATAGACCGAATAAATGAATAAAAAATAAATTAAATAGTTACGCAAAAAATATCAAGTTAACGTTAACTAGGTACTTGTTGTAGGCGTTATGGCGTAAATTGATGAATGACTTTGTTGATGAAACCTACAGTGTTGACAAACTCAAAACAGCTGACACACATTGAAGCTGATCTTTGAAGTGAACGTACTGTAGTCATAATGTACCTATATTTCGATATAGGTACCTATATGCAAAATTTAATCATCCTCTGTGATCTCATAATGTACATAAAATAAACAGTATATCCTGTTTGTTTCCGTTTTCTTTCGGCCTTAACCAATTGCGTGCATGAATCATGCTTGCATTTTCAAGTGTGGTTTATATTGGACGTAATATCATTTGATCCTACTCGTGTGTACATATTTGAAGCAAGCTCTGCTGCTCTCATGTTGGCTTTTAAAGCGGTGATAAAGTTTTTAACTGCAGTTTTTTAACAAAAATAAAAAAGTGTCTGTCTATTTGACTGAGGCAATCCTCTAAACCACTGGCCGATTCTGACGAGATTTTCACTGGAAGGTAGCTGAAGGTCTAATGCGTAACATAAGCTACTTTAATTTTTGAAAAATAGCATTAGCGCGTGCTCCACGCGCACACACGCGCTGTCGCGGAAGAGCCGGGTGTCACTTTTGTTTATATATGTACGGATTTTTACTTTTTTAACGTGAGTGAAACCGCGGGGATCAGCTAGTTAAGTAATGTAATTTAAAAAGTGTTTCATAAATTATTTGTGTCAGTGTGTCATATTTCCTAGAACAATGGATTGTTTCCAGTTGTTCCTCTCAGTACTTCAAAGTAATGAATAAGACATTCTTAGATTTTTTCATCTGGCAGATGTATCCACAGATGTTGGTGACATATATTATCGAACTCAAAAAAGATAGCTGCCAATATAAATAAGGGATAATTGCAGTAATTAATGCATTGTTAAAGCCAGGTGAACAACAAATATACTTTTGATGAAATAAAAAGTAAACAATAGAAAACAAGACCACCTACAAGATTTTTGACCGACAAGGTGAAGAGATAATGATAAGAGATGAGAATTTCAATAGTAATAAAATAAATATAACAATTTAATTAAATTACAGTTAGGTGCGCAAAAATTGTCCCTGTGGTACTGGTACCAGAATAGGGCTACGGTATCCCCAGCCTGTCATAAGAGGCTGCTAAAAACGGGGCTAAAAACGGCTAAAAGCGGGCGACTACAGTGGGAGCTCGAACCGTTCGTCCAGCGACCCCGGGAAGGATGGCGGTATGTGTGGTCGCGTGCCATCGTAAAAACCCGCAAGTGTTGGTTGAGCAACCACTTACCAGGGCAGAGCCCAAAGGGACATCGCGCTTGGAGGACTTCAGTGATGGTGCTAAAGTTCCCAAAGTTATCCACATAGCGCTGAGGACTGCCAGCGGGAGGGTTCTAGTGCGGCAACAATCCCACATAACCCGGCGTCGCTTCCAAGGTGTTGGGTACTTTTTGAAAGTTTTCCCCTCGTCAAAGAAATGTGTACAAAAGTTCCTTTACAGTATACTGCATTGATGATACATAAAAAAAATAACTTACGTGAGCGTAAAGACCTATTAATCGACGCAAAAAACTTGCGTTATTATAAACATGATTAAGTAATAAACGGCTATGCAGTCGATCTGACGTTAAGTGGTATTGCTATTCAACTTGCGTAACCGTTTGCGAATAGAAATTAATAGGTACTTGAAGCCATCAAACAAATGCACTGGATTAAGTTGTAACGCCTCCAATCATTTTTTAGATCATAAATAATATCGTTATAGGTTATGGATATTACATACATATATTTATATTAAAAGGTCAGGTATCTGAGTGTCCTTAATCGACGGACTCACGGCGTCGGTAGGTGCTGCCTTATGAGGCGAAAGAATTTCATCCTTTCCTTGTAGAAAATCGCTTAGGTGTTGATATATAAAAGAATTTCTTTGTCAGCAAATTCAAATAATACCGTAGAACTAGAATATCAAATAGACTATTAATACTACAAATGGTATATTTCCTGGCATTGTATTAGTCAAAAATTATATTACTTTCATTGTATCTTTGCCATACAATATGTGATAGACACGACCCGTGTCTGCGCAATTTATTAGGTTTATCTGTATTTATTAGGAGTCTATTTAGCAACTCACTTATTATTTCACTGTAATCGAAACTGACTCGCGTTAATTACATTTGCGATTCAAGCTTTTTCTGACGCAATTCGATCGTGTGAAGAACGTAATAAACGAATCAGTGTAATTGAAGCCGAAATAATTGCACGGGTAGACATACTTGATGAGTAATTTGTCACTTTCCTCGGTGTGGTCGACGTCGTTGCTACTATCGATGAATTGTAATTACACACGACAAAACAATTAGTGATGTTCGCTGATATTTGACAAATACTAACAAGCTGTTTTCTTCTTGTGTCGATAAAGATTAGTAAACGAATTTTTTGGGTGTGAGCAATGATTCACGCCTGACCATAGGTATACATTATGTATGACGTCGAGTCATGTATTGACTTAGATCTCATAAGTTTGAGAGTGAATGTACTTTTTAAAGAACGACAACTATATGAGTCAGCGACAAAATAAATGGTGTTTTTTTGTCAAAATGAGCCCGTTCGATTCCCAGCATGGATTTTTAATGTAACGATATATCTAGTTGTGGTTTTTATAAAAAACGGCTCCGTGACTCCTTTTAGTGTTTTTAGCAATTCACTGTTCATCTACATCTTGGGATAGCGTCATTCACGCCTAGTTGAAAAATTAACCACTACGAGAGGAACTGTGAATCTATCTCTTTTTGATATATAAGTAATATCACCATGTAGCCATTTATCAGACAGGCCTACACGGTCCCGATGCCACAAACCTACGTATTTGGCACCGGTTCAACGCACGATGATCCACGCCGAGTCAATGACTCACGGGCACAATTATTGCAGTTAAGTATTAACCAACCGACGCTGAACCAAGTTGACTGAACTATCCGCCGAGGGAAATCTAGATACATAACTTTGTTTCCCACCCAACGCTGGATTACTTATTTAGAATTTATTTTCTCATGAATAAAAAATGCTTTCTGTTTTTTTTCCTCTGTGGGTAGTCGCAAAGTAAACACGTAAATCTTAAGTGCTATTAGTTTTTGCATATTTAAAATTATTTATGGTACAAGTTTTGGCCTGCTTTATGTACTAAATAACTGCTGAACCCACCTGCATTCACTATATATATCACATTTCCTTAAAAAACTGTGTTCCTCGAAAAATGGACACTCAGCTGTCACAGAACTTGGATAAGCTCGAAAAGTTATTCAGCTCCCGTATGCAAGAATACGAAGCAAGGCTGAAGAATGTCACAGCTGGATCCAGTTCTTCTAATCCAAACGTCTCCACTCTGGCCCGTGAGTTCTCCGATTTCAAGCATTTTGTTTGGGATACGCTATCCACTATTAAATCTCAAATTGAACTTCTGTCGCTTGGCCTGGACAGGCATGAAACCGTAATGAGGAGGAAGGTTTTGTTGTTCCATGGCATTCCCGAAAAACAAAATGAAAAAGTCCTAGAAGTGGTCCACAATATTATATCCAATCAACTGAAGTTGTCAGAAATAAAATCAGAGAGTGTGCACGTCTGCCACAGACTTGGTTCCGCCCAGGACAAAATGCGACCAGTTCTTGTGAGGTTCCATAGCATTGAGGATAGACATGGGACATATGGACATATGGGACAGCAAAACAGCACTGAAGGGTTCAGGTATCACCATTTCTGAATTTTTAACAAAGGCTAGGCACAAAGTTTTCATCACAGCTCGTAACCATTTTGGTGTTAAGCAGTGCTGGTCAGTTGAGGGGAAAATCACAATCATTCTTCCCGATAAATCAAAGAGGAAAGTGGAAAGCATGGGACAGCTTATGCCTTTGATTTCCCAATTCCCTGTTAGCACGGCGACAGCTGAGAGTATCCAACTTAGCTCACCTAAAACTACAGCTACAAAAACTACTGCAGCGTCATTCGCTGATAAGAAGCCCCGGCGGCGCAACTAAGTCACCTGATTTTCTTATTATTATTTCATTCGCACTTATTGTTAATCACTTCCTTGTCACTCTTTTATCACTGTATACTTCCCTAAATTGTCGCATTACAATTTATCTTTTTCACTTTTAGTCACTGTGTAGGTAGTCACTGTCCTATTAACATTTCCAATTCATTTTTATTAAAATAACCGTAATTCTCATAATTCATAATATTATTCTATCAAACTTAACTAACGCGACTTATGCCAATGTTATTGTGACAACTGTGACAAGCTGTCAAGTGACATCTTCAATCTGTCTAAAATGTCACCCGGCGGAACGACCGGATTCGTTCAGAAATCAGAAACTTACAATTAAATATTAAAATGAGTGACATGTATTGTGCTGTTATGTTTTGCAATGTATAATTTTACACTTTTTTTTTTTTCTTCGTGTTCAGTGTGCTTAAGTTGCCACTTGTCTTGTCTTGTCATTAATGTTCCCTCACTTAGTTTTCATATTATGTTTGTTAATCGTCCCATTTTTCTTTTTTTGCTTACCTTAAGATTATGTAACAGTAATCAGGAATTTTCTTTCATCATATTAGTGAGCAGTGAGTTTGGCAGTTTGAACGTACCTAATATATTTGTTATTAAGTAGTTACTATCAGTATTCTATATTTATATATTATTAATATTTATATTATATTTTTATTTATTTATTAATATTTATATATATTTATATTTTTATTATTATTTAAATTATGGATAATATAGCTGACTTAAACGATTCTTTTTTCTCTTGTTCGTCTTCGACTTGTAGTTTTATTAGTGCAGATAGTGAATCTTCAGGTACTCTAACGCTGCATGATCAGATTTCCTCTCTTTGTCCTTCTAATTCCCAAAATCTTAATGTAGCACACATAAATATTCAAAGTGTTCCAGGGCATTACTCTGACCTTCTGGCATCCATCAGCAGCTATCATATCGATGCGCTTCTGATCTCTGAGACTTTTCTCAAGCCTTCTCTGCCCTCAACCCTTTATGCACTCCCTGGTTTTTGTCTTATTCGCAACGACAGAGTGGGTAAAGCCTGTGGTGGTGTTGCAATCTACTTGCGCTCTGATATACCTTATAAAGTTGTATGTGCATCACCCCCTCAGTATTCCGAATCTGCCGAATATTTATTTATTGAAATATCTCTGAATCATAATAAAATTTTACTTGCGGTGTTCTATAGTCCCAATCTGCATATTAATTACTTTGAAAATTTCGACAAAATATTATCCAATCTATGCCCCATCTACGAACATATTATCGTTATGGGAGATTTCAATACATGCATGATCAAAAATGATTCTCGCTCCACTAAACTTCTAGATCTGTTGTCTTCTTTTAATCTTAAACTTCTTCCTCTCTCAGCTACCCACCACTTTCCCAACTGCAAGCCTTCTCTTCTAGATCTAATGATCGTTTCATCTCCCAGTAGCGTTGTCTCTCACGGACAACTTACTGCCTCTTTCTCTTATCATGATCTTGTCTACCTTTCCTACCATTTTCGTCCTCCTAAGCGCGAATCTAAATTTCTTATTCTCCGTAGTTACAAGGGTATTGACCTGGAGGCTCTTTCGCGGGATGCCGAGGCGATGGACTGGTCTCCTGTAGTTAACTCGATAAATATCGATGACAAGGTAAATGCCTTTACGACGTCAATACTAAAACTGTTCGACAAGCACGCGCCATTACGTCGTATCAAAATCAGACGAAGTCCTGCTCCATGGCTCACTAGCGACATCAAAGAACTTATGGCTCGTAGAGATAGGGCAAGAAGGAGAAGCAAACGTTGCCCCTCCGAACGCAATTCTATGTTATTTAAAGTGTTGCGCAATCGCTGCAATCGTATGTGTAGAGATGCAAAGAGACGCCATTTCCATGACTCCCTCGTTGATCGAAAACCTGCAGAGGTTTGGCGATTCTTAAAATCTGTTGGCATTGGCAAATCCCCGAAGTCTGATACGTGTGGTGGATTTAATTCGAGTGATCTTAACAAACATTTTTCTCTCTCTACTGTATCCTTAAATCCTCGAATTAAATCCGGTACATTGCTCGCACTCTCGTGTTTGCCTAAGGCCACTCTCTCTCCATTTAGCTTTACCTCCGTGACTCAAGAGACTGTGAAGAAATCTATCTTAGCTATCACATCATCTTCCATAGGCACCGATAACTTGTGCTCAAAAATGTTTACTTTAATAATGCCATCAGTACTACCAACTCTTACTCATTTATTTAACTACTCCTTGTCCTCTTCCTCCTTTCCTTCAGTCTGGAAACAGGCCTTTATCACCCCTATTCCCAAAGTTAATAGTCCCACGAATCTATCTGATTTTCGTCCCATTTCCATTTTACCTTTCCTCTCTAAAGTACTTGAACACATCGTACACACCCAGCTTTCCTTCTTCCTAACTACCAATAATCTCCTCAATCCCCTACAATCCGGTTTTAGAACAGGCCATAGTACTGCCACAGCACTTCTGAAGGTCACGGAGGATATCCGCTGGGCTATTGAGAATAAAAAACTAACCATACTAGTGTTGCTCGATTTTAGCAACGCTTTTTCTTGTGTCGACTTTGACATTCTTCTGGGAATCTTAGAATCAATTAATGTTTCTTCTACCACTTTAGCTTGGTTTGATTCTTATCTTCGGGGTCGCTCGCAACGTGTTCGCATTGGCGACGTAGTGTCAGATGCCTGTGACTTAGTAGCGGGTGTTCCTCAGGGTGGCGTTCTCTCTCCTTTACTTTTCTCTGTCTTCATAAATTCCTTGACTTCATCAATCTCTTCCAATTTCCATCTCTATGCAGACGATCTGCAAATCTACTCTCACTTTACCGCTGATAACGCCAACTCGGCTATAAATGATATGAACAACACTATCAATAATATCATTCAATGGACCAAATCTTTCGGTATCAATATCAACCCTAATAAGTCGCAAGCCATTGTAGTAGGTAGTAAGCATGCTCGGAATCTGATAGATTTCTCCACTCTAACACCTATCGTGGTAGATGGCGTCCGTATACCATTTGCTGAAAAGGTCAAAAACCTCGGGATCATCATTGATACAAATCTTTCATGGACTGCTCAAGTCAGCGAAGTGAGTCGTAAGGTACACCACGCTTTTCACTCCCTGAAGTGTCTCCAAGGCTTCTTACCCTTGAAAACTAAAATCACTCTTGCTCAAGCACTCATTTTACCTATTATCGACTACGCAGACGCCTGTTACCTGGATGCCACAG
>DWPV01000480.1:0-28549 GCA_018251915.1 Urbanus proteus proteus | reverse complement strand
AAAAAAAAATGTCTGTCTGTCTCTCTGTTTGGCTGAGCTAATCTTCTAAACGGCTGGACCAATTTTGACGGGACTTTCACTGGCAGATAGCTGAATGTCTAAGACGTAACATATGCTACTTTATTTTTCGAAAAAAGCATTAGCGCGCGCGCCACGCGCATGCGCCCTCCTCGGGGGAGCGCGGGATGTTACCTATGTTTAAATAAATAAGTATTCCTTTTTACTTTTTAACGCGGGTAAAACCGCGGGGATCTGCTAGTTACCCATAAAAGAAGGTTGTTAAAGTTGTTAACAAGATCTATATCATCCAAAATGACCCGTAACTATTTAAATATTATATAATATCGGTATGAATAAAACAGTATATTTTGTAAGTTAAAACTAAAATTATACGAACTTGAGAGTCTTCTAAGATAATTTACCGCCATCTACCGGAAGATACAAAAGGACTAAATATTAATCCTTATTAGAAAATATTTTTTCAGAAACCATTACTGTCCTCTCTTTTATCGACCTTAGTAAAATGTCATATGTATTTTCTTATATTTACGTTGTGCGTATTTAAGCAAGTGCTAAAGCTTTGTAAAAGTACCTAACTGCATAAATTTCAACTCATAGAGTTAAAAAAATGGTCACTAATACTTTAAATTTAACTCCATGCAAATTTTATAATCAACCTGAAAATAACGTTTTCATAGCCAAGCAGAGGCCTCGTCACATAAAGAAGAGTTTTGGCCACAGGTTTAGGATATAGTCACAATGTTGGCTATGTGCGATATGGTAGCTTTTAATTTTTTTTAATATTTCGAATAAGCGGGTTTAGAATATTTTCTTTCAGAAGAAGTAAATTATTTATCATTAATTTCTGATAACTTTAGAAATAGGAGGTGTGTGCGTTTAGTTAACTCGTAATAAATACACGACTCAATCCACAAACATATATCCATCATACATGCTCATGACACGTAGTCAATACATTGTAATGTATAGTTGAGTCCATGGAAAGTCGATATGAAAGTCATACATAATGAACTTGTTCTATTTACAGCCCAATCAAATGGGGTCATATTATAATTTCAAGGAATAAGTCCTGTTTCAAAATTCAAGACGGATTTCGTAAGTCTCACTTACCTATTCTTGCTTTAAGCTGCATGTTAGAATTACATGTCTTTACGCTATAATACCCGCGAAACATTTGTTCCCGCCCTCGACCGTGTACTCGTAAATGTTAAACTCATATTTACACACTGGCCGGACATATTGAAAATGACCTACCACATGGTGAATTAACGTAATACTTTTCAAATATAATCTTTAAGGTTTTGTTAGCCAATAGTATGTAAGGGAGAAGACCACCTTATGTTAGGCGATTTAGACTGCCAATCTGCGTGAAATTGGTACCAGATACGTTATGACTCTTGATTACTGAGATACAACGCCTCGACATAAATAAATAACTAAATTATTTACTGCCGTAAAGCAGCAGCAGCAAATAATTTAGTTATTAGTATAATTTAAACAGTGTGGTAAGGTGGCGGTCCAATTTACTCCTCAGGGGTCACATTTGTGGTTAACCTAAGGTAAAAGCTTAATCTTATCTGGAGTGATCAACCTGAGGTAGGACCTCATTCTTATCGGAAGTTGATTACAGATGTCCATGGGCAACAGTTACCATTTCCCATCAGATGGACCGCATGCTCGTTTAATACTCCAAACAAGTTTAACGTGTCGCTGCTTTCTTTCAGATCCGTACACAAGCGTCCAACCGAGCGGAGCATGTAGACCTCATTTAACCCTCGGACCCTAAAGAGGCACAAAATATTTTCACATTCGTTTAACGATCCGTCGGCGAGTCACAATGACGTTTAGGGCGCACCGAACGCGCATGCGCGCTTTATCTCGCTCACGTTCCCTTGTTTTATTTATTAGAAAGATTTATTATTTACCGCGGGGCTCGCACACGATGTGTCACGAATCTGGGACGAAAAAACGAGGGTATGTTAATGCGCGACCAACTCGCACGTGACAATCTTTTTTAATCCTGTTACGTTGATTCGGTTCCGTTTAAATACTAAGAGTCTCACTTCCTGTACATATTACCTGTTAAGTACATAGTTGACTGGTTTTGATGTTACTGGTACCTAAATCATAAAAGGGAATTAAGCAGATAAAAAATAAATGTTAACTTTAATAATCTTCATTGCTTATGGAAGTATCAAGTATGATGCAATTCATGATCTAATTATTTGCGAAAATTTGCGACCAAATACGAGCTAGAATTATTCACAGATTTGTAAACAAATTAGGGACTTTTTTGTAAACTTTTTGAAACCTGATCATCGAATCACCATTTAGTTTTCATTATGTGCAATTGTATTTATTAACCAATTTGACTTTTTCAAACCATAATAAAATTATTCAAGTAACTATTTTCACTTTTTCCTACTTTTTTCACTTCCGCTTACTCCTGATCCAAAGGAAATTTCCACATTTTTGCATATACATATTGGTTAATATAAATAACAAATAGGAATACAGAATGACCCTGACCTTCAGCAAGAATATCACGAGCCTAATAAAGCAATAGAACTGTATCACGTCATGAAAAATTCCCACCGATTACAATGTACCACTAACCTTTGCTTACAGCTTTGACTGCGGTATTAGAGGTAATAAACATAATATTTATTTTTTGGCAAATGACCAATCATAATATTTAAATGTCCTTTTAAAATTTATATCAAAATTATAAATTAATAAAACGAAAAAAACATGAGTTGATAAAATTTAATATTCATATATATTGTCATCATTGTCTATACAACTTAGGTATACGACTTATTTATTTTGACCTTTTCGCTTAAAAAAAAATAAATAAATAAATATACACGACGAATAGATAACCTCTCTTCCTTTGGGAAGTCGGTTAAAAATCGTTGGCATAAGAAACCTTCATCCTCAGTACCTAAAATACTGTGCTTAAGATTTCAAGCCCGGATATTATTTATTCAGGTTTAACGAACAAACAGAAAAGCCGATAATTAAGCAAATTGATATAGATTTAAAAAATGACAAATAGTCGTGATTGAAATCATACTTGACCTGCGAAACCACACGTCTGCCGTGACCGAGTAGACAAACACAAACAGCGAAGACAGCGACGGTCAACACTCCATGTTTGACATTATCCGTGTACTTTGCAAGCCCTCAAAATAAATAAAATCAGCACTGGTAACATATAGAGGAGTCTTACATTCACTTCTCAGTTCTGGACAATACTTTTTAATGGCACATTTATCAGCAATATTGACTTTATTTACAGTTGAAAATCGAAAAAGCCATTATTCAAATAAAATCACTCAAGAATATAAGGGACCGCGGTTTCTGTTCAGTTCTTCTAACCTATTTTAAACTTTATTTAAATGACGGAAGTAGCAAACAAGCATGCAATGCCGCCGATGGACCACAGATAAGATCACAAACCTGAGATTGGCCACAGATGCGTTGCTACCCCTGAGGGCTAATTTGAAATGGATTGGAATTTAGACATCTTTCAACCCACCAGAAACTACAACACAGCAGCACTGAACACTGCTCTAACTGTCCTATCGACAAGTCAGCGTCAGAAGTAGAATGAGCCTTCTCTCGACTTTGTTGTTCAGTTTAGCTACAACTTTTATTCTGATAGACATTTTAAACACTTATCTTACTTATATTAATCTTATGTTTTGGATATAAAATTCCCGTATTTTTTCAAATGTCTAAAGAGAAAATTAATGAAACAATAATTTATTTCCTATTATTACTGAAGGATACTTATAACTCATTATTATAGATATAAAAAAACTCACTGCAATTTGTATACGGATAAAACAAGTAATTGCGTTATAGACGTAGACCGTTTTTATAAACATTTGGAAATACCGTAGATTAATGAATAAAAAATTTGAGTAACCTTCTCAAAAATAATTTCTGTTGACTACAAAAAATCAAAAAACTTTATTTAGTATTTTATACAAGATAGCAAATATTTTTGAAGATTATTTAAGAGTAAATATCTTTATAATAGATGATTTTAATCTACTGTCATGTAGACTGTTGTAGACTTATTTGTAGGTATTAAAAAAAAAGGAAAATAAATAATGCATAAACAAGGATGCCTCCTTGAGGAACACTAATGGAAACTTCTGTCGTAGATCAAATACTTCCAACTAGGAATTGAAAATCACATTAGGCTTATCGAGAGGCCTACACAATAAATATCTTGGGATATTCAACCTAATTAAAATTAAAATACTACAAAATATCAGTAAAGTAATTCATCAAAGCGTGTGTAAAAAGATACGTACTAATAAACAAGTCTGACATTTCAATACTTGCGTCAGTAGGTAGAATTAAATCAAACCCAGACGGGATTGCCAGCAATTATCTTTTCGTCTCCTAAGGTCATACTCGATCCGTTTAAGAGTTATGTCCTTGCGGGATCCAAATGCAAAAAGACTTAAGTTCCAATCACTGTAGGATCACTTAGGTCCTTTTGTCTCCACAGCGTCGCTCAACGCTCTCAAAACTGTGACAGGAAGTACGACGCATGCCTTCCTTCAGGGCTGATCAAGCTTGTGCGTATTTAGTTTGCAATAGTTTCTAAATATAAGGTTACTTGATTAATAGATATCGAAGTAATAGATATCGAATCTATTAGATTAACAATATGAAGTTAATATTTTCAATTTATATGAAAGAAAAGAGATGAGTTACGTGTACAGTAACAAGCTGTTTATCTATAAGAATATTTAAAAAAAAAGAAAAATATAACCCACTTTTGTGTTTGAAGAAACTTAGAACACGTTAGAGAAAAATGGGAGAGTGACATTTTAACATAGCGCACCCATCGTCTATAGAGTTATACAGCGATACATGAAAGATTTAATTACTTCTAACTACCTATCGCCAAATATATTTATATTTGGCAATAGTATATAAGTCATTGGACCTTTCATTTTCATTATCATTTATATTTACCAAAATAGATAACAGCAACTTTATCTTTTCAAAATTACGATCGGCGAGCGATTTTCATAAATTATTTTCTATTATGATGGCAACCTCTGAAGAATACAAAGTATCACGACGATTACTATCGAGAATTATCGCTACTGTAGTACGTACGTTTGCGTACGTCTAGTAATTACGAGTATGTGTATGTGTGTACTGCAAACCTAATACATACATTTGTTTGAAATTACAAAATATGCATAATTATTTATTTCTGTTCACAGTGAAAAAAGAAATATATTATGTATAGTGATGTGGTGGAACCGGTACGAACCATCATCATACTATGAGGTGATACCATCATCGTACCTGATACCATAATGTGCAGTAGTTCACGCGTATCCCCGGAACCGTATGGGACCGTGGATGCTGGCTGACCTAAAAACGATAATGACCATCTTAGTCCTCAGAAGTGGCAATGTTAGTCCTCAGAAGTGCCCTATTCTATGCAGTTAGTTACAGATTTAACTAACTCCATAGAATACTATGGATGAACTACCTACTTACCATTGGATATTTTTTTCTACTCAGTCACTCTTATGTACTTAGCATCAGTAGTAAGAATCGAAATAGATAGTGGTATTTCAGCGATTGAAGCTTGCTTAGTGACTTTATTTTTTTAGTTTCTTATTAAACTCATGACTAACTATTACGTATGCTTAGTACTTTCCAGATATTTATCTCCGAAGGTGAAACTGCAATGCAACGTATCTTGTTTTAGGTCAAGAGTCCGGATATAGAGGAATGTTTGCGAGAGACGATCGTTCTCACGGCTCTAAGTGACGATGTGAGGTCTGATGTCCCATGATTCATGCAATTTAGTATGTAAAAAAGAGAGTACTAGTAAATACGGTGGACAGGAGATGTTCTACCGTCAAAGAGAAAATAATAAAGGTAAACCCGGTCGAATCATTCCGGTACGATTGGAGAAGGTTCACCTTTACACATATTTCAAACAGTACATGCGTTTCATCCGATGGGTGTGAAAACTATTTTAATACGAGGCTACTTAGTCCACTGGAGTGGTAACGTATCTGTAAATGACCTCAGGTCGAACTTCCATTTTGTATGGAGCTAGTAACAGGTATACATTACACGCAGTTACCACTTGCCAATAGGTAGTGTACAGCGCGCACTTTGCACTTTGATTCTATTGAATATTAATTACGAATTCATCGTTGTATTATTATTTTTATAGTCAAAAGAAGAAGTACAAACTTTCCCAATAATTAAGCTATTTTTTTTTGTTAATTTAAATGTTTTGTTGATTTTTTTTTGTTGATAAACCAAAAGAAACTCATAATAATTGTAGGTATATCATGCTGTTTCTGTTAACTCAGCTATACTATTATCTTAAATTATATAGCATGCCCCTCCAAAGTGAAACAACTGATGATAAACATATAAGAGCAACTCAGCGATTCTAATTCGTTACACTTTAGTATAGCTATTTAACTGTGCCTGAGTCAGCGCGTCCAATGCCAGGGTGGTACGATATTAAAATTGAATTAAAATAGCAAAGAAATGAACCGTAACACCTGAGTAAGGCTAGAAAATAACGGAAATAGCTTTAAAGTTTGTCAATATTTCTGCCTATGAAATGAAAGTGTACAAGATTTTATTGATTTCAGTATTCGTCATAGCTACCGCATCAATCCACCTACTAGCGATTTGAGGGTCCACTCCTGTTTTAAGGAAACACTGTTTTAAGGAAACAAAGTACCTACTCATGAGTACTAACTTATTTTAGACTAGCTGATCCCAGCGGTTTCGCCCGCGTTAATTAATTAATAAGGCAAACATATTACATAAGTGATACTCAGCGCTCCCGCGAAGCGCGCGCTTGCTATTAGATTTTGCGAAAATAAAAGTAGCCTATGTTACACCTTAGATCTTCAGCTATCTTCCAGTGAAAGTCCTGTTAAAATCGGTTCAACCGTTTAGAACTTTAGAAGATTACTTCAGCTAAACAGACAGACCGACAGACAGACAAAAAAAAATTTAAATCGCATTTTTGTTATATCGGTCGGTATAGTATATACTTTTTTATGCATTGAGTAAAAAGTTGTTATTAAAAAAATCCATATTTACAAAAATCACATTAGATAGTGAAGTAGATAGTACTTATCATCGATTCGACTATTAGGTTCTCTGTATCAATATCATAAAGAAGAAATATAATAAGTAATACCATATAAATAAAGCCTTGCCTATGTTACACGTTAATTATATTTACTTTCGAAAATGAGATGACTCTACCGTTTAAACTGTGTAGACTACACAATTATCATGTCAATATACTTTCACATGATGCAAGAAGGCTTCATATTGAGTATTTCAGAAGTGAAATATGTATTAACATTTACGCTTTATTACGTGTAAATTATTTTTGTTCACGACTTTTATATATGTTTGTAACTATTTGTTTTAATATGTGATTCTTATATATGTACATTGTACATACGTCTACTAATCCTACGTTATGTTATATTCCCAAATTACTGTTATCTATACAAATAAATAAAATTGAAGTGTCTGTTTTTGATTTCAAAAATTATATAGAAGCGTATTTTTCTCAATGCATATCAAAGTATACACGAACCTGTAACGAAAATGCAATTAATTTTTTTGTCTGTCTGTCTGTTTTGCTGAGGTAATCTTCTAAACGGCAGGACCGAATTTATCGGGACTTTTACTGAAAGATAGCTGAAGGTCTAAGGCGTAACTTTAATTTTTGAAAAAAAAAAACATTAGCGCGCGCTTCACGCGCATGCGGGTCCCTTCGCGGGAGAGCCGGATTTCAATTATGCTTAAATAGCAGCAGGACAGTATACACACAACGTATAAAATTTTATTAAAGTATATCAGTTAAAGTATATAAGTATCAGTTATAGTATCATTGGTTACATTGAACCTTAAATTATACAACACTAATATTACAAGTATATTCTGTTGCACCTTTGTTAATCCACCTGTTTGGATACAAGGTCGTATTAAATAAAAGCATCTACGTAACGAAAGTGAATCATACAACGGCGTATCACAAAAAAAAAGATGAGTAATTTGATTGCTCCGAGCCAAATAGATGTTTGTACTAGTGATGTAATTAATGTTGGATCTTTCCTTTTGCGAATACGATTGCGATTATTCGTCTTAAATTTTTGGGGATAGAAATGCCAAGGGGAATGCAAATGAAACGCGCATAAAAAGTAATACATGTAACGTAGGCCATCGGAAAATGAACCGAGCTAGTAGTAACAAGCATTATTATTAAGTAATTATATCGATTAAGTTAAATAAATAAAATAAAAAAAATAAAAACAGAAAAAGCTAATCATCGGTTAAGCTTTATTAGAATATGTTTATTATGCATAGAATAAGACATTAGTGTATAGATCTGTTTAATTTAGAAAGAAATAAAAATGTTTTTTATAAAAATCTAATTTTGATTTTGTAAATAATTCATCTTCTTTAGACTAACTAGAACAATTTAAAGTTCCTCTTTGTTTTTTTGCGAGTGAAAATACAAATGCGAATGTCAAAAAATATATAAATGCGAATATTCGTTACATCACTAGTTTGTACTAATAAGCGGATAAGCGCCCACATTGATTAGATTTGAACTCTATATAAAATGACTAGTGTGTATTTTTGCGTGTATTTGGTAGTAATTTTGATATTGTGATCTTATTTTAATTAATTTGTCCCTAAGTGTGTAACAAGCAGAGTTCAATAAACTTGCAGATTCGAAGAGCAAGGGCGGAAATATACTAAGAATGTCGGTTTTGCGGTTTTATCATAAACTTTTATTGTTCAAAATTAAGGAAGTTATTAGTTTGCTTGAAAGTTTGCCAACTACATAGTTGGACAAGCGAGGTAATAATTATCACACCGACATATTTTTAGCCTTACATTATTATTATATGTATCTTACATTGCATTACAATGATATTTTTTATTCTTTATTTATATCGTATAATTCAATACTTACATTTTATGCAACTTTTCATGATTTAATTTATTTTTAATTTTATATGAAATGAATTGTTTTTTTATTGTAATTTCAATTTATTAGAAAAAAAAACCAGTTTAACTTATATTAAGATACTGTGATACTTCTAATTCATAATTTTATGTATACTGTATAATAAATATTTTTGGGGCGTCTACTCATTATGTGTGCTTACCTTTAATTGTGGGGTTACTATGTTTTTTACACTGTTTTGTTTTTATTGTGTTTTTGCTTTGATGAACCTTAAATAAATAGCCTGAAGCTGTTTTTATATTTTGTTGGAAAGGTGTGGTTATTGGCTCTCCTGTGTATGAGGCGATCAAAATAGTCCTAAGTAGGAGATACACGTATCCGAGGCGTTGCAACTTAGTCCTCGGGGGTAGCAACGCGACTGTGGCCGACCGCAGGTATCTGTGTGACTGTGATCTTATCTGGAGTTTATTACTTCCATGGGCGCCAGTGGCCATCTACCGTCACGTGCTGCTTTGTATTGCTACTTTGTCTATACAAATAAATAAAATTGAAGAGTCTGTTTGTGATTTCAAAATAACATTTCTTTACTTAATGCATATTAAAGTATAGACAATACCTATAACGAAAATGCAATTTAAAAAAATTTGTCTGTCTGTCTGTTTGGCTGAGCTAATCTCCTAAATGGCTGGACCGATTTTGACGGGACTTTCACTGGAAGATAGCTGAAGGTCTAAGACGTAACATAGGGTACTTTTAAAATCCATTAGCGCGCTCCACGCACATGCGCGCGCCATCGCAGGAGAGCGGGATAACATTTATGTTTAAATATGTATTCGTTTTTACTTTTAAACGCGGGTGAAACCGCGGGGTTCTGCTAGTCATAAATAAAAAATAGTAGCAACACATCTGTGATTGACTGCAGATAAGACGTCTTTTTCTATGCAAAGTTACTAAAGTCGACCATCATTCTTATAAAAGTTTAAGGAAAACTTGACAAAACACTATGGAATTTTGATCTAATTTCATCGTACGCAAAACTAATTGGTGTACGCGGTATCTCGATGGCAAAAAACTTTAATGAATGTTGAGTCATCAATGGGGACAGCTACTCTGTGAGTCATTGTGCAAAGATCCACCTGTACGCTCTCAAATACAATGTCACCTAGGTCTACTTTGCGAAACTAGCTATTAGCCTTTGTGTTTACGTTCATTGAGAACATAAATTTAAGTTGTTATAATATAACATAAGTAACTTAGTTTACTAATGTTGAATATTTTTACCGTTATAATACAAAAAAATACAAGTTTTAAAAATAACGAAAATAACTCTTAAACTATATCTATAAAAATTAAAACAAAAATAACAACAAGCTACAATAATGTTGGTAAATTAAATTCATCTTGGATGGTTCTTTTCTAGAAAAGAATCATCCAAATCAGTCCATGAATGACGGTGAAATTGAGTAACATCCATAAAAACAATTAAAAAGAAATATAGCTGGATTGAGAAATCCCTTCTTTTTTCAGTCGGTTAAAAATATACATAATTTTAGTCGCTGTATTTTTTTCACTAATTATTTTTCACGGCAGTGATATAATACATATGTATTATGTATGTGTTTAACATCCGATAAAATAGCCCGTAAAATAAACGATTCCGTATTGTATAATAATTAAATTTCATTTCAGACTAGTATAGTATTAAAACGATTAGTCAAATACAGGTCGCAAACATAATTCGTACGAACATACAAACTCACACCCACTTTTAGTATGATACTTTATATTTAGGCACCAAATCGTAAATCGTAGGCAAGTAACGGTCTGTGAATCACTTTATGCAAATGGTCAGTCCATTGAACGCTTGTTAGCTTAATGAGTGTTTGTGCTCTATGGATATAGCACTAAGTTGTGTAATTATCTTTTAAACACTAAATACACAATTATAATCAGTTATACTCATAAACGTTGCATAATGTTACGTCAAACGTTAAAAAGTGTATTTAAAATTAGATCACAACAATATAATACGATATTAAACATGATATATTTAATAAATAATAAATTAATTTAACTCGTTAACAACGATGAAAAGTAGTTATTATTGGTTTTTTAAGATGATATGTTAAAAAAATTGAGTAATACCAAAGAGTAATACTCAAATGAAAATTTTCATTATAATCATATTTATTTATCTTGATTAATTCTACAGAAAGAATGTAAACACAGGTAAGTGTGACCTTTGCGAATCCATAACATAATCCTATATTCTGTTTATTTTACCTCTAAAGACTTAGAATGCATCTTTTTAGCCCCCCAAACTATTTTGGGCGATACTTAACTAAATAAATTGTAAATTTGAATTTATGCACTATGCAAGCTATGAAATGAAAACGAATCTTGAAAACTTATTTGTTTTTTAATTGAAATCATACAATATGTAAATAGGAACTGCAGGAAGTACCTGTGTAATACATACATAGAACAAATATAAATATTTATGTACAACTTGATACAAGTATTTACAGTTTATATACGTTTAATGTACGAGTGTTTAATATTTACTATTTATATGATCATTGATTCCGACGGGAGTCCCCGGCGCATGTATGTTCCTATGTATGTATTTCAATTAAAAACGAAAAAAGTAAACAATTAGGCTAAGTTATCGTTAACCTGTTATTATCATCTACCAAAATTATAATCTCCTAAGACCTATGTACTTACATACGTACGTACTAATGTTTTAACAAACACATGACTAAAACACCTGTAGCTTCATTTTATTTTTTTGTATAAATATTCGCAATGTCCGTATCACCAAAAATGTTGTAAAAGGACCTTTTGTCAAAAAAAAACGCTTGTTAAGAGATAAGCAGAGATCAGGTGTCAGGTTTTTAACAAATTGCTTTTTTATTCTAAGTAGCAGATTAAAGGCTATTCCTTTAAACAAACAGATATTGTTCTGCTACTAAAATACGACTTTAGATAACGTTTTTGTGTTCGAGAGTCGTCAAGAAGTACCTTAGATAAATAAGAAAGGATAGAGTCGTTCCCATCGTCGCAAGTTTGTTTTGACCGCGTTAATTGTTTCGTAATCTGTGATCGTGTGAATGTTCTATGACAAGATTTTGTTTTCTCTGCGTTATTTATTTACTTTTCGGGCGTTACCGATAGTTTGTTTTGTTAGGCTGTCTTGCGTTTTTGCATTCCATGGCCCTTTTTATTTTGACACTGTATACTCGGTGGTCCTACTGATGGTGTAATATTGTTGACATAATAATTATAGTTTTTATGCCGATTATAATAATTTCTTAATGATTTCTAAGCTTACAAGTCTAGTGAGTCAAGGCCACACACAAAGTCAAGTTTGAAGATGGTAATCTTTTATAGTTTGACTTCAAAGGGTCTGAACATAATCTACCCTAATTCAGATTTAATTCTGCCTTATAACAACAGTATTGAGGGCTGCTGTGTTCTGGTTTGAAGAGCGTAAACAAGTGATACTTATCCAATGCATTCCAACTTAGTCCTCTGGTGTTGTACTTTGTGATCTACCTCAAGTGGGATTGTAATCTTATCTGAGATTGATGTCCATGGTTGATAGCGGCTACTTATTATCAAATGGACTTAGTAATATAGATAACTAACTTAATTTCCTTAAAACATAGGCATATGTAGCAAACAACATACGAGTAAAGCAAAACATCTACCTCCAAGTATCGACAAGATAATTGGCAAGTGAAACACCAAAAATTTAGATCATTCACGTAAAACAGCAACGAAACCGGAAGGTAAGATGATATTATAACTAGGATGTATTCATTGTAAGGGTAAATACACACGGACAGTTTAATGATCTATGTTTGCGGTTAGTGTCAAATTACGTTTGGAAGCTCCGCGGCGAGCTTTGAACGAAGTGTAACGGAAAATTACGGTTTTTTATTTTACAACAAATTGGGCGGTATATGATTCGGTTTTAGGCGTTCTTTGTTGTGCAACTGACCTTTACAATCCTAGATATATCTTAGAATATAGAGTTAAGAAGATAGTATACGAGAAATAAAGGTCATGTTAATAATTGACGACTGCTATTTGTTGAAATGAATTTCCGTTCATGTATTGGTTTATTGTTACCCATATGCTACGTCTGTCAAACATTGTAATTTTAGGTAAAATTATTGTAATATTAGTAATTTACCTCTACATCTTCATATTGTTTAAGGTAGGTGCCCCCATAATTATCTTCTCTGTGTCAAAACTGAAATTAAAAGACAATTCAAATCTGTAGCAGCGAGTGCCACGTTACCATGTTTATTACTCAATTAAAAACACAAAACAAATATTTTTCCTTGATTACCTAAATTAAATCTAACAATACACATAAAATTGTATAAAAGAGCCATTAACCACCCAATAATATTTCACACACACCCAATTCATGTAAAACCGTTGCAAATAAACGATAACAATGATAAAACTAACAATCCCGGTAATTGGTCAGCGACCGCCACAGACCTTATCGGGTCTCGACAATCTATAACACTTAAACAAATTAACGATCCCAAACAACCGTGGCACCGCAAAACAGAGAATTCCTCACGGGAATGTCGTGTAGGTCAAATAAAAGAATTCGGGCCTTAACATACTCCCTACATAATCGGATGCGCCGGCGCCGCTCCGACGACCGCTTAGCACAATGCCTTCGCTGAACTAGGCGTTAACCGCGACTTCGCCTGCGCTTTTAAATGATTTTTATTCCGTTAGGTAAACAAGACAAGGCCGCGGTTGTATCGATGCTTTTGGAAGATTTAATTATATTTTGACAATTTTCCACTTAAAGATTTTTAACATTAGATATAAAAAAATATAGTAAGTATGTAGTTTTCAAAAACATTATTTATAAAATATATTTTTTATTGTTAAACGTAATGCCAATAAAAATAACATTAAACTATAAACTCACTTAAGCCGATAATAAGCCAATATGTATCACAATGTACAGACACCCTTGCGATATATCATCATAGAAGACAGATGTAGCAATAGACGTGTGAAATCGGGGGTGACACGACAAATATACGGAACCGATAAACATGGTTATATCTATAGGAGATTGGGGTGTGATGCGTGAACAAAAATGATTTTGTTTGGATAATAAGCGTATTTATTGATGTTATCAATTGGGTGGTCGTAAATACAAATAAAATATTCTTATTTTATTCATCTAAACGGCATAGTCGTCAAATAGCCTACGTGTAGCGAATCGCGTCATTAATAATACCCAATTAAATTAAAAGGTATAGCTAATTGTCTATAGATGCCTTTTGGTCGTATCTTATTGATTGGATTAAATAAATCTGTTAAATCCTTATTTCCTAAGCAAATCTTCTAATCTCTTTATTTAGTGAAAATTCTAACACAACCGCATAACAGTTGGTACAAAAAGTATAAAATTCTAATTATTCACTTTCTACTTCTCATTAATTGGTCCTACAATATAATTAAGTTGTTACCATCTTCCTAATCAGGCCGCGGAATAGGCCACCTTAATTAAATTTGCAATTTAACGCGTCAGACGAACCGTTTCCGAATTAATTGGACATAATAATAAAGCGTCTAAAACAAACTCCTCCCAACTGCTGACCGATTTCAAATGTCGGATCATTTTATTTGTAAGCCCAGACAACCCAAAAAATATGAAAAACTGCTCCTCTGTTCTTACTACAATAGAAGTAGGGTTTAAAATTGAGAGGCATGTATTTTGGAATCAGAAAAAGTATCTTTATCGTGGTATGTATCTAAGGCTTTTTTGTTACAGCATTCCGGACAAAACGCGCGTTGTAAAGAGCCTCCGATACCACCCATTCATGACTATAGTGGTGACCTATTGAGAATGAACATTGGTGTCGTAATGTGGATGAGCCACTTATTTTATTTATTTTAAGATTATTTTTTTTATGTAAAGTACACAGATGCTTTTGATCTGCCTAATTATGATATTTGCATGCTTTGGTGCTCCTGAAAGTTGTAATGCATATCATTTGCACTCAGAGGTCTGGAGGTGTATTATCACATTCGTACCATAAATAGTTTTTACTACTATCCCAGTGTATGAACGAACTTTACAATGAACAAAAAGTGCAGCAGAATATAATATATTTCACTTTAAAATATTTATTATTTTTATCTTCAGGATGAAAAGTATGTATGACTATCTCGTATTCAAGATAGATCTTGTACCTATGTATATGTATATCTTATACTGGTACAAATGTATAAATACAAAAAAAACTATAAAAAATATTACATTTTTATCGCACCATCCACGTGAACGCATAGATTCAATAAAATTCATAAAACCAGGCTAACCGCTCAGAAAGAAGAAATATAAACACAATGTAGATGTAGTTGAGGCATATCCACCGTATGATATCAAGTCAGGCCCACACGCGCGTTGAAACAGCCTCTTGTAAAATCGACTTTGGGATTGAACGACACTTGGTCCTTTTGTTGAAGGTATGGCCTTGAGGATCAAAATTTACGATCGCACCTCTAATTCACATAATGAGCGTCAGCATAACTATTAACACCTCGACACTCAATGAAGATGTAACTGAGAAAACACCGTGAAATCATGTCAGAACAAAAGAAATGAATGAACTGGCTTTGTGTCTGCTTTGTCATAAAGAGGAGAACTGAGTAGCTTAGGTGAGGTTCCGAGTATAAATCTTTTTGGGATAAATATATTGGAATGTTACTTCATTAAGCTTTATACATATAAGTTTATACATATAAAATTGTATTTTTAAATTTCTATCACAATGCGATAATTGTGTTCTATATAATCTGGCTAAACATGTATTTGCAAAAGTAGGCGTTATGTAGATGATGCTAATATAGTGATATTATAGATGCTTCTTAATTCGCTACTATTGATAACCGCCCACACACAAAAATGTTATATGGAGTACTAAACATTAGTAATATTAAAGGTATAATAAAATTGAAACATATAAAATTATGTTGTAATTGTTAATTACCATAATTATGTAAGAAATATTTCACTATATTCAACGTTTATTAAAAGAATTATTAGATGTATTGAGGCCACCGACGATTTAAAAAACGGCTTGAGGAAATATTGTACCTTATAAAGTTCTCTAAGTCTGCGTGGAGAAAACGCCTTAACTCTTTTCATTCATAGTGATTACTATGATAACTACTTCATACACAAATTCTTAACAAACCGAATAATCTTAAGTCCATTGTCATGTTTCCTGTCACATATTGAATCGAAGCGTATAATTAGTAAATAGGCAGTTCGGTAACAAATAGTGAACGACCCAACGCCTCCCTTGACACCTTTTCAATAAATCCACTGTCCAAAAACCGTTTATGATTTTTAAAAGATTTCCAAAATCCAACCGTAAGAAAAAAATAACAATTTATGACCACTTCACCCCCGCTGTAACCATTCAAAGCTCAATAATTGTATATTCTTTTACAGTAGTGTGCCGTTTATTTTGTATGGCCGATGAAGGCAGCAGCGTTAGAAAAAAAGCATTCAACCAAAAATCACAGGCGCCTTTAATCACCGCTATTGAGATCTATCGCGGGATCAAAGCGCGTGCGCCTCCATGACGAAACAGCTCCTCAAAATATTGATATAAGGTCTAATTTGGGATTTGATTCGGTCACGCTCGTTCAATTTTTTTGCGGTCGAGCGGATGCTCGTGTCAAACGCTTTAGTATTTTGAGTTTGTTTTGAAAATTCTTTTATCTGATGTATTATTTGCTGTTTCCTTTGTTACGGTTGTTCATCTGCCTATCGGGGGGCGATTTGTTGGTGACTGGGCTCGCTGAAACTGCCTACTTCTCGCAATAATTTAGATGTCACTACTCGGTTTTTGTACGCTCCCTCGACGTGAAGATCATTTCAGGGTTATTTATTACTTTGGCAGCCTTTTGCATGTTGTGTGAAGGAATTTGCGGCGTCTTTGAGGCCGGCCACCGTGGCTCGCTGGTGGCATATCCGTTAATGCAACCATACGTTTTTTATGACCTATAGAAATTGTTGTTATGTACACACACCCTATACTTAACGTGTAACCAAGAAAGCTGGTATATACAACACTTTATATGCATTTTTTACTTTAAACTATATGATTTTGTTACTTAATTATCTTTCAAGTCAAGGCCTATCTTACGTCTAATTGAGTTTTTTTCTCCGCAATTAATTGCGACTATAGAGTTCGTTTATATCGCAATAATTTAAATTTATTTTAATTACAATACTACTTAAATACTAGCGTATCTAGAGATTAAAAATAAAGCGGACGTGTACATAGTAATGTATATAAAAAGTAATCGCAGCTCCCGCACTTTGTAAGTGTTTAAACGATGTCTTCACACAAAACAAAGATACCAAAAGGCCCAAAACATTAATGATGTAACAATTATCTTCTTACAATTAAACGTCGACACTGAAACCTGTTATATTTCACAAGCTTCAAGTATCTTGCGTTTATAAATTACATAATATCCCACGGGAAAATCGGGCTGAGAATCGTTAAGAATCCTGATGTAAAAAAGAAGGAAGTTTAGGAGGAAAGGCTTTCAGCGACAAAGTTCAATGCCTACTTCGTGTAAACAAGTCTGAGATATGAAATATGTTGTCGGCAGAACAACCGACAAGCACTGCACTCGTACATTAGGCAATTAAATGCGTTCTTTCGGGGTTTGTCGCATCAACGGCGAGTAACGAACTTGGATTAAAAAGACAAAACAAAATTAAAACGTCAGAAATTAAATACAGTACGGTATTAAAAGAACATAATTAAGAATCATATTAAATGGTCAAAAATCTAGCTTAGTGGAACTTCACTGAAAGTTCTTCAAAGCCTCCTTAACGAATACAATGTTTCTAATCATAGCGTCTTATTCACTGAGAATCGTTCCCCCCTCTTGACCTGATTGAACTCTATCTTACTAGTATGATTCATACAAAACCAATTTTAACGTTTTGTGAAAACTAGGTTAATAATTCTCGTCAGTCTCTTATTTCTACATATTTTTCAGCTTTGAAAAAGCACTTATTAATCGTAGCTGGTAAGACAAGTACCTTTAGGCTGGGCGCGTGAGCTATGCTAGGGTTGGCGACCGACAACATTCAAGTCGCTCGCCCGTGCTCGCTAAGTTACATATAATTGTCGGCTCATCTTTAATACGAATTCCTCCAGTTCTAACTCACTCTAACATTCCATTCTGAGCTGTCTTTATTTTAATCCTTCATTCACGTTAAAAAGTTTCGTTTCTGCAATTTTTTCACGCAATATCAGTATGAGGTAATATAATTAAAATATTAATTTAACTTAATGATTATTTAATTAAAATTATCACCCAAATAGATCTAAAGTTTGAAATTAGTCATTAATTATCTTTATTGTCCTTCCGTTATACGCGTCTAAATATAAAGTTAACGTAACATAAACTTGTTAATTTACGATTAGTTAAATTGTACCGTAATGTATCGGTAGTGCGTCGGAACAAGGTACTCCCGAACAAAAGATTTCAACGACCGCGCGCTTCACTTTGTAGGACGGAAGACAAAAAGTAACAGTCGGTCAACTTTATTTTAATAAATTGATGTTTTATACTGTTATTTTTATGTTGTGTTATATCATAAAATTAGTTGTCGAGTGTCTTATTTTGTAATAAATGTCTTATTTTTGAAGAGTTAACAGATTATAACAGTTTATAAATTCTTGGATCTTGGACCTCGAAATCAGTGTTTCACGCGGATGCTTCAGTTCGATTCTTAACTTAAAAAACATGAATAAGTAAATAAAAGATATATTTAGATTAGGGATAATATAGGGGGATACTTTCATCCCTACAATCGAAGCTATAAGCCATCTGATTTTAGAAGAGACTCGTATTGTCAATGACTTCACGTAAACATCTAATGTTGATCGTGACAATAATATAAGGAATATCAATGATGGTATCAATTTGGAAGTATAAGGCTCAAGGCACAATTCCTTTCATCTGTGTACGTTTACTTCTATATCAAAAAACCTTAATAATTCACCTTTATCAAAACTGATTTAATCTCGTTACAACGATCCGATGTCACCGCGTGGCATCGTCGCCATGAGCAAAAACAGCACGATTGCAAATGTTCTGGCAGATGGACGCGCATGCGCGGGGACAGGTGTGCGCCGAATGGACGGCCGTGGTACTAAAAGTATTATAGACTAGTTGATCCCCGCAGTTTCATCCGCGTTTAAAAAGTAAAACAGATTACATATTTAAACACAAACGTCCTCTCTCTCGCGGTCGCGCGCGCAAGCGCATGGAGCGCGCTTATAGGTCTCTCAAAAATTAAAGTAGCCTATGTTAAGCCTTACCTTCAGCATTTTCGTGATATGTATTTTCGGTGTCATGTATACTTTCATATGCATTGAGTAAAAAAATGTTATTTTGAAATCACAGACACTTAATTTTACTTATTTGTATAGATGCCGTTCAAGTTCCTTCTGTTCAGTTTAAACCTTCCATACTGAAGGTTCGACTTGGGTCTAATTCTTTTCGAAGTTAAGTTATTATTGGTAAGTTATTATTACTTATAACTATGAAGTACGCGCGGTTTATGCAACGTTAAAATATTTTTACTATTGATAACACTGTTAAAACTAGAATTATTTGATAATATTCAAATTTGAAAGCCACGCATTTATTAATATTTATTAATAGTAAACATTATTTATATTTTTTGTTTCCTGCCTAGAAGTGTCTGTTGATAATCCTTTACGACTTTATTTAATAATATTATATTTTATATAAACGGTGCATTGTCATATAAATAGTGTTATAGACATCAAAACGTATCTTTTCCTACTCTTTTCCTCTTATGTTTTATCAGAATTCACTCACCTTAGGTTGTCAGGAATAAATCGCTGGTCTAATAACACGAGATAAAGGGGTACCTATTTTTGTCGCTACTATTGTTTGATTTTTATTGTATGTTTGTTTCATTTCATTTGTGAAGTACAATACAGTATATTTGAATTGAATTGTGTTGAATTGAATGCTCTCAAGATGTGCGAAGACTACAGAACCAAAGGCACGTGTGCCTTAGTGGGCTATGAATTTAATATTTCTCAATCATAAAAGGTCCTGTAGTTAATAGTGGGAAATCTAAACTAAGTTTATAAAGCCGTTAAAAGTAAAATGGAATCGCGATAAATTAAGTTTTTCTAACTTACCTATTAGAATAATAAAAATTGCTAAGCAATTAGATGTACCTATCGATTTTCCATATTTGAATAAATTGTATTATTGCATTGTAAATGCTAAAACATGTGTAGTATTCGTATCGTGAAGTAGTTACCACATGTTATGTAATAAAATCATCTAAATACAAAAAGAGTAGTTTATAGCCACATACCTACAGTTTTGAATACCTCTTACTTCCGATGGCATTTAGCAGTCTTTCCGCATAGACAAGTAATCGTAAAAATACAAAACAAAAGCGCATCTCAACAAAATATCAAATTACTTCGCCGATAAAAATCCTGTCCAAATATTTAGTATCATAAGACCAATTTAAATGTAATATATAGCACAATCGGCACTCCACATTTGTATTCATCCAGAATACAGGTTATAAAAAGATTATGTTCGTCATTTTAACTTCTTTGTCGAGAAATTAAAAAGATTGCGGCCGCTTAGAGCACATGTCACGTATGAACGCGCTATAATTTGTGCCTCCAATAAATTAAAAATATACACTTAACATGTTTCGTAATTTTTTGTACAACTCAGACAATAAAGCGTATAAAATTAATGCCAACAACCTTGTTTCATTTTTCTACCTTAGATTTGTTGACGGAGCCGATAATACTGAATTAAAATCTAGAAAACCTTTAGGTATTCCATCTTAGTCTTCCGTTTGGTCTATTCCATCTTGGTCTATAAAAATCGCCACAAAAGTGACATTATTTTAAATAAGTTACTATCAGGGTTCCATTATTCTATTTCATTTTAGTAAATAGGTTTAAGGATAACATTGGCCATTACAGCCTACTCCTCCTACTCCTTTCATGACACAAAAGGAAATGAATTTCTAAACACAAAACGCACTCAATCCAGACAGTTAATCTAAACATTAACATATGAAAACGGACTAGCATTAAAAATCAAAAATCGATTTAGATCTATCATAAAAAGGACATCAAAATCAATTTACGATCCGACACGAAATAACTCGAGCCAGTCATAACATGGCAGCTATTTGTGAACGCATCATAATCCTAAACGCCACTTGTCAGGCTCGACTTTATAATATGACAATAAAAAAGTATTCATTGAGACAATAGTGGAGTTAGGACCACAATAAATTCTGACACAGACCATTTATCATGCGCGATAATCATCGGTCCTCGTTGCTCGCACACGGGGCGAAATTCTTTTAAATATCTGCCTTTGTCTAATTTGTAATTTTAACAACACTAAATAAAAAGGAAACTAATACGTCATGCAAAATGTTATCGCTTTAATCGCTTAATTTTGAATGTAGGTCGTTTAAACGTAAGGAGGTATTGTGAGCAAAAAATGAGTAACGGCGATAACTCAGTTCGGATTTCGGACGGAAAAATCTAAAGAATTTATTTATAAATCGTAATTATTATGAATGCTATTGTCCGTTTATTTATTTGTTTGTAATAAATAAACCTTTAACTACTTAATCGATCTATATAAAATTTTGCACACACACTGGTAGGAGTCGGAAAAAGAACATAGAGTACCTTTTGTCCCGGATTATTAGACAACTCCTGAGGGATACAGAATAACTTTTATACCTACAATCTACCTACTTTTAATACGAATGAAGATTCTTAACAATAGTAAATTTAAAACATGTTGTAATGAATGTAGGTAGGTAGGTTTGATTGACACTGGGGGTAAAATCTAGTTAGTTAATGCTTAGTTTAATTGGGGAACTACTACTTTTAAAAGCCTACATACCTGAGAAGTTGATGTGTAAAACCTTATTCATTTTATGAAGACCACTCGTAGTCGTAAACACTAGTGAAGGGTAAATGTTGACATTACAATTTTTACAATTCAAATACTTAAATTTCAACTTTATTTCAATAAGAATTATTCTCATTCCGATTGGAAGAAACCTAGATTGTGCGTCATCCTAAAAACCCACTTATTTGCATTAGGAATAAATTACATTATTTTAACTAAAATATTTCACACTGCTATGAATTAATAATTACTTTATACCATAAAACAATTAAATACCGAACGTACATAGCTTGTTAACCATTTCATAAATTCTAAGACGAAATAATGAAATTCAAACACTGGTAGCATTTTTAATGTATGTATGTATTTACATAATGTATGTATGTATGTACCTTTTTAGGTACATCCATAATTATTGTTATTACATATCACACAGATAAGTACTCGAGGTAAAATATATAACTTGATGACATTGATGTGACGGCTCTACCTCTACCGTCTAAAAACCTCATTTGAAGTGTGAACCTTTAATTTACATTACTTACAAACCACACCTCTTAAACACCATTAAAACTGCCCTTAACAAGGGCAAAAATACGCGGAGCGTCAGTAGATTCAACGTTACCTTAAACAAATCCATTCCGTGTGTATCGTGTTTAACATTATCATACACAATGTCCGACGCGACCAATCGGCGCAGAAGCCGGCGTTCTTCACACGGAGCCCAAACACGCCACTCCATTTAACTTTTACGCCCAATTATTCGATCTATTATCGTCATATAAACAACCTTATTTATGGTGCATATATCCTCACAGCGGTCGTTTTTATAGCCACTAAAGTATGAAATTGCGCATTAGTAAACCTTTCACATCCGAGTTTCATATCAGTACAGGGCATAACTCGAGATTTAGTTTTAGCGGGTGTTTTGTGTTGCACCGAGATGCCTCGATGCGATATTTTTATGGAAATATATGTTATTGTTGGCGGCCCGTCTCCGTTTTATAGCTTGCCACTTTGTGGACTCCAAATGCTTGTAAATGGCTGAACTTAACGTGTTGGATTTTTATTACCTGTCAAATATGTATTCCAGGCGTAATTATTACGTTATTTATCTTAGTAATGATTTAATCATGCAATCGATTCGGTAGTTCAATTTGTATCGATATCGATGTCAACTCTTATTTATTTAATATTCCACTGTTACGAGTTTACTCATGAAATATTAATCATACATCATGTTTAAAAAATGTAAACACTTAAAATGTATTATTAGCAAACAAACCGTTCCGAATTTACTGAATTGATCTTACCAAAGTGTTGACAAACTTGTAGAGACATGCTACTACTTGTTGAAATTCCATTTTTACGTTGCGGTCGTTAAACTTTACTTGTCGAGCGATAATTGTAATATTTTATCAAAATTTAAATTGTAGGTTAGCTACTCAGCCTCAGTACTTGGAAAATATATAAAAATATTGTCCTTACTATCAAATTCGACTAAAAACCCAATACGGACTGTATTTCGTAGCATCATTGTATATATCCTGAAAATTTACTGAACTTTGTAGTTCGACTTCGGAAGCACTTATCCTGCTGTGACTGCTGTTACTTACTGTCAGTTAGGCTACATGCTCGTTTGCTACTTCGATACTATAAAAAATCACCGACATCTGGCCGAACGAGGTCCGACATATTTACGACTCACAACATCAGGATCAGTGTACAACACGATAATTATACCCGACGTGTCACCACTGACTGGATTGTTCTCGTAAATTAGACGCGTTTCGGCGGACTGGTTTCTGATGACAATGTACCTACGTCCACGATACATCTTTGTTGTAAAGTGGACAGAAACTTGTTTGGACGAATTGTTCTTCCTTTCTGATTCGTCTTGAAATGGTTATGCTGTACAAAATTCTATTGAACAGATAGAACTTAAAAATATATCATGGAGATGATATTGTAGAATTCTGTTTTAACACACATTAAGATAAGTTTTCATTGTATATATGTGTTAAAATGTAAATCATATTAGAAATTTAATAGGACGCTTTGGGTCTTTGACCTCACAGCCAGTAAAATTAGATTAGTAAAATTAATTGATATATTTGGTCATAAATTAATGGCGTAAAATTTTAACTTTGTTGGGACATAAAATTCTCTAGGCGTGACGAATAAAGGCACCCGACTAACGCAAAGGCAGCCGCAAATGTCTCAATTTCGGGAACAGACCTACCGTGAGGCAAACATACCGCCCCTCGAGAGCTCCCACTGAGAGTCTGAGTTTTCTAGGTGACTTATTATGTACGATACGACAGTACGGTTGCGGAGTGCAATAAATTAGGTAATTACGTGACAACAAACCCGTGAGAGATCGCGCCGTGGGCGAGACGAAAAATCGGGGTCGGGATAGCCCCCCGCTGGCTCGGACCTCACCGGCGGCTGGTATATCGAACGCTCCTGTCACATCACACTAGGCTCGCCAAATTGCTGGTAAATGTTGGACCGGTAGGACCAACGGTGGTGATCGAAAAGTTAATTTATTTGTTAACATACTAATCAAATTTGGGTCGGGTTTTTGATTAAATGCGTTTATTTTCTGAAATTACGTTTGTAGCCGTGTAGTAGCTTAAGCGAAATGTTATCATTATACATATATATTACCACACATACCCACGAATTATTATGGTATTAATTCTTTTCCTTATCTCTTAAGTTAATATACACATTTTAGTTTTCAAATATATAAATAGCTTAATAAAACGTCTATTTTTACAGAATATTCTTTAAGGTATCTTAATCAATTATGATTAAACTTCGCTTCAAAAACATAATTATTGAGTTGAAAGTACATAACAGACTGCTTTTTTCAAGTTTTTACCCCAGAATCATCCATTAACAATGTAAATATTGAAAACCTGAACGAAGTAACACAATCATAACAATACTGCTTGGTTTATAAAAAGTAGATACTATCAAATACATTAATCATATTATTTCTGATATAGAAGAAAAATAAGTAGACACGTTAATAAATTGCTAATCAATTTCTATCATTATTATACAGTAGCAGAATGTCCTAGACACGTAGCACTAACTGGCAACTCTACATAAGACCGCCTTTGTTCGCCCAAATTCGCTATCCCTTTTTGCCGGTTGGAAATGCGCTCAAAAAAAGAGAGGAGCACTCGTCGGCAAAGCCTTTGCACCGCTCTCATCATTTTTCACGTCTTATTCAATAACTCGCGTAGTCGCCGAGATAATGATCGAGTTTTGAAATATTTCGATGGGAGAGCGCTACATTCCCAAGGATATGGTGTTACTTTGCGTGCGGAATGTTATATGGTTATGGTTATGTAGGTCTCGGTTTATGCGCTTATGGTGGCTGTGGGATTACTGTAGCTTAAAGTCAGTTTGTCATAGTTGACAATACCTGGATTGCTTTTCAAGTTGTTTTAGCCATGATATGTAATTTTTGAATTGAGCAGTGATATCCTAATGGTTGAAACTTGGCATCTCAATCGAGGGGTCCGAGATTCAATTACCGGGCACGCAACTCTGATTTACGTGCGTATTAGAAATTAATTATCGCTTGCTTTACGGTTTAGGAAAACATCGTGAGAAAACCTGCAGATATGGGAGTTCTTAAGAAAAATTTTCAAAGGTGTTGGTACCAATTCGCACTTGACCAGCGCGATGGACTAAGGCCTAAAATCCCTCTCAGATGATGATGTATTTTTGAAAAATCTTTGTAATTGTTTTTTTATGGAAAAAGGTGAAATTCAGAGTAAGATAATTTGATGCCTGTTGTACCAGTGGTTGATAAAATACATATTAGAAATTAAATAGGCAGTCAAAAGAAGTTATTTTTATTCTGAGGTTTTTATTATGTATCACGTTTTTGAAGATATCAGAAGATGTGCTTATAATTTATCATCACAATTATATCTTCGCCATAACAGCCGTATATAATATTATGTTTTAGTATGCAGGGTGCGGTAAGACATAGATACTAATATATGACTCTAATTTGGTTTTCCAAGGCAGTAATCCGTTCTGTGTTTGATTTTAGTAAGAGAGAAAGAAAGAAAGAATTTTAGATACGACTGTTTGATTTGGGGAGGGTTGTATGGAGGTAATTATCAAACTTAACTCCATGCTCCAAAACGATATATATTGTTTCCCAGAATGGGGTTAACCAAGTCTGATATTTAACTACAGATGTATAAAATATAAAATGAATATACCTACCTATATCGTAGCAATTATAAAAAAAAGACAAAATAACATGTAGAAGTCACTTACAACACTAAAAGACACGTTCTCATTTATTATTAAACTTTATATATTCAACACGAGTCAAATCACTCACAGTATAAAAAGGTAAGTGTTACTTAATGAATTTATAAACGCAGACCTGAGTACCTAACGGCTTGCATAATTCGGATATTCACAATCAAAATCGCATTTAATATGAACGTGAAAGTCATAAAAACCGGATACGGGGTGTAAACCAAGAAAACCATCAATGAATCATCTAAAACCGGTGCATTTGCATCACCGCGCACATTATGTGGACACAGAAGCGTTCGCTACGAGTAATGCCATTTACTTCCACAATACAATATGTTTAAGAACCCTTTGTTGTGTTGGACCCAACACTTTGTTTGGTCTGACAATTGTAAAAATGATTCGCAGTCGGCTACTTTAGCGGATTAACGCCTTTGTAACATTCGGAAACAGTTTATTGAATACCCTAGCAGGTACAGTTACCATTGCAGATGGTTATCTCTAAAACAAAGTGTTCAGTTTTGCAAACTGTTGGTTTTTGCGTTTGCTTATCGAATGCGATCTGGTGCTTTGACGAACCGCAGTTTGTAGAAGCTTCTTCGCCCTGTTATCTATGGATTTAAGGCTCCGAGTTGTCTCTTTAACGACATAGGACACTATTCTAATGAATAATTTATTTAATCCCAAAGATTAATGTTGCTGGTTCAATGGAGTGGACATTTGTCATAATCCCTGGGCAATATGAAAAATACCCGTATTTATAGCTTGGTTCATAACATACGTGAGTATATAGTTTTAGTTTAAATGTTTAACTAACTTAAGTATCGTAGGTATTGCTGTAACATCTTCATTGAGCGAAAAAAATTGATATTCAAGGCAAAATATTTCTGGCCATGTGAAATAATCTTGTCTTAATTTCTAATACACGAAATGTCAAAAGCGCGTAGGTACTTGGGAGTAGAACTTATTTTCATGGGATTGAGAGGCTGAGTTTCAACCATTAGACTATCACTGCGTGTATGTCGTAGTGTGCCATCGTCAACCCATTATTGTCCCACTGCTGAACGCGGGTCTTCTTTCATAGTGAGAGGGATTTAGGCCATAGTCTAACGCGCTGGCCAAGTGCGAATTGGTTAACTTAATACACTCTTGTTAAAACTTTTAAAAACTTTCAGGTGTGTGTTATCTCACTTTTTCCTTTCCCGAAAAGCACGCGATAATTAATTTCTAATACGCACATAAATTAGACGTGCGTGCCAGGATTTGAACCTCCGACCTCCCGTTAGAGGTCAAGTTACAACCATTAGGCTATCACTGCACTAGTATTGTGTAATTCCATCAATTAGATTGATATATTCGCAAGACTCTTCTCAAGACATTCTCGGCATGTAAATAGGGTTCGTCAAGAAAGTCGCAAAAAACCATTTCCTTGAAAGTGCAACGCATTCCTGACTCATCTGGTTCTACAAATGTCCATACACGGTAGATCACTTACCATCGTATGGCCTGGCGACCTGTTTTCTAGTTAATTTATTTATAGAATACTTAAATAAATGTCATTCATTATGAAATGTTAGTAGGTACAGTCTGGTAAAATAACAATACAACTTTGTGGCTGGACTACGGTGGCCCCACCGCCATTATTTTTTCTGCCCTAAAACATCAGTTTTCCTGCCCACTTGATGCTAAATGGCCACTGCCACCCATGGATATCTCATCCCCTCATCTTAACCTCAGATAAGATCACTGTCCTACCTTAGGTTGGCCACAAATGTATGAATTAATATCTCTGAGGAATGAGTTGGTACGCCTCGGATAAGTATTTCTGCCTTAATATCTGCTTGACGCTTGAAATAGGTATTGTAGGTGTGTACAGGTCTACCTCTTGGTCAAAGTATATTAAAAACTAGCTTTTGCCCGCTGCTTCGCACGCGATAAATTACATTTAAACCTTCCTCTTGAATCACTTTATGTATTTAAAAAAACCGCATCAGAATCCGTTGCGTCCTTTTGAAGATCTAAGCATACATAGGAACTGACAGCGGAAAGCGGCATTGTTTTATACTATGTAGTGATAGTGATATCGAAGAATCAAACCACACCATCAAATCAAACAATATTAGACCAAACAAATGGTTGTATGCTCCATCTGATGTGGTTGTTACCGCACTT
>DWPV01000479.1:0-28557 GCA_018251915.1 Urbanus proteus proteus | reverse complement strand
TAATGACTAAGTACATACGTTAAGATCTATACCGGCTAAGCGCGCTTAATTACCATCGTCTAGAGCGCAAATTTATTTAAAAAAAAACAACATATTCATTAAAAAATATTTATATGGCAAAACAACGTTTGCCGGGTCAGCTAGTAATCGCTATAAAATTTAATTTCTGGTCATGTACAACGATACTCTGGGTCTGGGTGCTTGTGTGCTTGGCTTGGTGTGAATTTATAGTACACGACCTAGGGTGCCTTAAAGTACAAGTCCGAATCTTTTTTAACTTTATTTAGTTTTTGAACATACATATTGCTTTAAAATATGAAACGGCGCTGGCGCATAAACTTGTATCAGGCCCGTTTAAGTAAAAACAAGCAATATTTTGTTGTTAAAACTAGTATCTATTTATAGTCGAAATTAGATAATATATGATTGACTAGTTAGATACGATGATTAAAGTCATGGCGTCAAGGGGGGCCAGGGGGGGGAGCATCTAATTATAGTTAAAGTTCTTTCTTATACAAACTGCAAATCTATTTATAATCGATACTCTTCTTAATTGAACGTTAAAAATATTTTGATGTTTCAATGTTGGTATTCGATGTTCAATAACAAGGCAAACCACGGCCAAAAGTTACTCCCGCAAAAGGCTGTGTTGTGCTTCACCGCCACACGGACCAACTCTGCCCGGTTCATTAGAACTTAGACTTGTATGAATTTTCACCAACTTTTCACGTAATGAACACTAAAAGGAGCTAAGTTGAGCGCTTCAAATTTTAATACCGCTTCTCTGGCGCTTAAATTGGATATGGAATTTTGCACCGGAACCCGAGTTGGAGACTAATATAGCGGATATTAGTCTCCCAACTCGGCGCCGTGCGAATTCCATTCGTTTGTTTAGTGAATCAAACAGCGTTTGTTTAATTTTCTTTAAGTTCATAGACAAAGATAATTCCTGCGAAATTGAAGTGCAAAAGTGCTGATTTAAATATGGGATAAGAAAATAATTTTATTTATATTTTTATGAGAAAATGTATTTTTAGAGTAACAAATCCACTTATTTTACCTGTCTATCAATCTAGAAGTCCGTGTAAAAATATAAGTTATGTCTGATTATTACAAGTCACCTAAAATTATTCTTCCTTACCCGATTTCTAATGATGGATTTGAGATGGATTTTGAAAAATCTACCATTCAATTGGCCAACGTGGTGACTATAATAGTGACCTTAAACCCCTTTCCATTCTTAAAAGCTGTTCTGCACTTAACATATAACAAAGTATTATTAGTTAATAGTTTTTCTGAAATAAAATAGGATAAAAATAAAAGGGCACAAATAAAACATCATATAAAATATATTTTATTACATATAATACACAAATTACAATATATTTATATAGGGTTCCATAAATAAAACCAATATATTAAACATAATTTTATTTCATATTTTTCCAAATTACATATAATTTTATGTATAAAAGTACATAATATAAGATACAGTTGAAACTTTTTCCGAAGTATTCGAGGAAATAACTTTGTAGGGTTCCAAATATACCAATATTAAACAAGAGGTCCCAAACCCTTTGAAGCAGTAGTGAAAGGGGTCGACAACTAAGCACTTATATTGTAACTTGTCGAATTAAATTCCATACTCAACCATTCCGACCAATATGTACCCTTTATGTCAATATAATCGATTTTCCAGGAACAAGGACCCTTGCGATATATTTCCTTTCGGTACTTGTTATGTAAGTTCTTTTCTGAGATTAAAATGTTATAACTGACTTTTTCTAAAAAATCATGAAAAAGTGTTCTTTATTTTCATTCATTTATCGGATTTCGAAAAACAAAAATCAGTATATTTTTGCCGTGTAAAAAGCGTTATTAATCATAACAAGTCAGTTTTGCAAATAATAGTTTTGGATAACCGTCTCAACACAACGCCATTTTTTCTGGCAATTAAAAATCTTCTTTGTCCATAAATTCTTCTTTCTTCTTAAATATTATAGCCCAATATAAATTGGCGCCCAACGTGGGCCACTAACAATGTTAACTCCGTATTTTTGTGTCAAAACTGAAGAAATTTTAAAACGAAATCACACGAAATTTTCCTTTTTGGTACAAATGTACGATTCAGTTTTTTTGTAAAAGTTAATGAAGACCATTTTTTTAGTTCATATGCATAAAGTCAGTATAATTTTTACAAGTAGGTATTTTATACGTTGCCTTTTTCAAGTAGTTGATATTTTTTGTTTGCTCTAATTTCTTTGTTAACAATAAGTATTTACAATTACAGTTACAATTTTACAACTTTTTAAATCACGCTCTTTCAAGAAGTGGACGTATATTGCACATTTTTTTGATAAAAAACATTTAGCAATAAATATCTGGACTTTTTACTTGTCAGTTTTTCACCATACCATATTACAATACGTTTAAAACGTAGACATGACAGAACTATTCACTATACATGTGGGCCATGCGTTTAACACCCGCATCGCCGCTTATCGCGACGATATGCGTCGACTTGCTAATGAGAACGATCGATATTCTTATCGCTACAAACTTCGCCCCTCGTGATAATCGGAAGGGTTTAGCCGCAATAACGTCCGATAACTGGATATGCCTAATAGTCGGATTAGAGAAAATGAAAATGAAAAACAATTTTTTTACGGTATTTTTCGGGTTTTTGATTTTTATTTTAAACACAATTTAATGTTAAAGTATAATATGTTTCTTTTCGGTTTTTTGTTTTAAACTTTAATTAATATCTGCCCTGAAAATTTTCAGAAATTTTGATAATTTAAAGATCTTCGGTAAAAAATAAAACAAGAATGCATGACATTGGCACAGAAAACTTTTTGGCACTTTTCCTATTTTTTTTAACATTGTTTGAAATTTTTGCGGACAGTAAAAAAAACATCTTTTAAATTTTTTATATATTAAATTGAATGCACTATTTTTTACGTAATATTCCGTATATACAGTTTCATTTAATTTGATAAGTGATCGATTTAACAAAATCTGAAAGTCATCTTTGTTTTGTAGAGTTGGTAATCTTTACAAAAGCAGTTATACTCGTCACAAAAATATAGCGCAAGTATATTTAAAACAAGAATTAAATATACTTATTTTAATATATCATTTATTGCTTTATTAAAAAATTACGTGATTTGAAAAAAAAAATATGCTTAATAAATACAGTTTGGATATGAATGAGATTTTAGAATTGCATCTTTTAAAAGCACAATATAACTTTTACCCAAATAAAAAAAATTGTACTGTGTAAAAAATTGAAATGAAAAGTGAAACATCACGCGTATTTATCTTTTAATCTGCATAAGTATAAAATGTTTCCCTCATACAATTTCTCAGAGAGATATTTTTTGTGGAGTTAGGAAATGGTACTTTTGATTTAATTCGACTCTTTAAGGATTTATATTTCAATCAAAGAGACAATCAAATTAAAAAATGTATCATACATTTTAAGACTTTCATCGCCCCGAAAAAAGGTTTTAAACGGTTTAAATTATTTTTGAACAGAAATATTTTAAGCGGAAAAGAGCCGGCAAAGAGCGACAACGATCATATTTCATGCCATTTATTTAAAAAAATCTTTCCTTTTTACGCGTATAAAAGAATAACAAATTAAATTATCCGTTTCAGTATTTATGACGGCAATATTTCACCGGAATTCCCGGAAAGACGAAAATTAAATTTCATAAATCCCCCAACAGTAATTAGCTTAAAAAGCTGGTATCTGGGGCGTTTATTAACAGTTAATAGAATTGCAAAACGTAGCGGGCGGGCTTCTCGACGCCCGTTACCGCACAACCTGTTGCCGACGGCACCGCCTTCCGCCCATCTCCGTCTTTCAGGCCACCCGGAACCAACATTGTGAACCAATGTATGAGAGCTGAAAAATATATACTCACATGACTCCACGGCGATCAGCCCCGAAGATTTTTTGCACAAAAAACCAAAGTACAAAAAACAATTTAAAAAGTTTTTTTAAAACGCCAAATTCAGTATTATTTATTAAAACAAACTCAAAATACAAAAACTCACTACAAATAATATGGAACTTGAAATGATATTTAAAATAGAAAAATAAGGAACGAAAGAATAATTGTTTTTAGCGCGAGTGCGGCAGAGTTCTCGGCAGAGGTACTAGGAGAGCTAGTGTTGGGAGAAGACTGAGCTAGGCGCGAAGCCGAGGCCGCGGCTGACTACAGAATGATAGCGGGCTGAACGGCATCGGGCCCCACCCCTAGCGCACGCGCGTTCCACCATCCCCAACGCGCATGAGCGACATCCTACCAAAAAGTGGAAAAGCGACTCCTCCAATGTAGATACAACATTATATACTAAATAAATATCATATTCTTTTAGACGGTTCTGGAATGTACGATTTTTTCTCCCAATCTTACTTTTCTTCATAATTTTTAGCACGCATATCTACAAGCTTCCAATCGTAGCATTTGACTTGTTATATAAAGAGTTTAGTGTCCTATTTACTTCCAAAACCCGCCCCGTAGGTACGCTCCGAAACTGTTTAATATGAGCTCGTTCGATTTAGATATAGAACATTTTGCGCTTATTCTCATTAATCACTACATTGAAAAGTTCTCTGATGCCGCTGAAATATCCGTTCCTGAGGGAAACTTTGTACCCGGGGGGCAATTTCTGAAATTTGTTTAATACGTGGCGATCTGATTCTAGGAACACTCGCATTTCGTATGAAAAGGGTACATGGTGATTGATAAATACGTAATCGACGCTGTGTCCGCAGTACGCCTTCCCATTCATATTGAAGATGCTGTCGTTAACAAACCACTGTACGACGCCGGCTCTATAATTTACTTTAGCCGCGATGTCGCCAGCTTTTTTCCTTGTTACTTCAATGTCTGTAGAGCCATTAATACTGGCGAAGGGATAAAGAATGGAGTGACCATCGCGTCTGAGTGATAAGTAAGCTTTTAACCCGTCGCTATATTTGTTGAAGACGCTGATCATGAATAAAGTTTCGTTTTCCGTAGCTGCTGCCTCCCCTCCGTAGTCTTGCGAGAAACTGTTGCCAGGGTTGGGGCATATGTTCCAGGATTCGTTGAAGTTTCGACTTATGTCTACGCCGTACGTCATGTTGTCGTTTGTGGGTCTGAAGTTCTTGTGCCATGATTCTCGGTTCTGAAAAAATCAAGAATCTAACGTGCATATTCTGAGAAGTATAATAAGTATTAATAATAAGCCTCTTACTTCAGAAGGCCAGAGGTCGAATTCAAAAGACCGGATTTATATTTGGAGTCATGTTTGTATTACATTTATTAGTTTTTTTTAAATCGCTATTATATGGTACTACTGCCACGCCGATTTCTTCTTAATAGCAGTGTTAAATGCTGCTGAATTTTTGTTTGAAGGGTGTGATAAGGGAAACATTGCAGAAGTTCCTACTTAATCCTTACGCCTACCTGCTAATTTGTGGCCTAGCATGTAGAACCTATTTCAACTGGGATTGATTACCAATGTTCATGAGCAGCTGTGACCACTTACTTATCAGGTGGGCTGTATACTCGTTTGCTACTTTTTTAATATAAAAAGTTACATTAGAAATATACAGTATACTAACCTAAGTGTACTTATTCTAAACAAAGACCAAAAGTATATAGAAATAGGTAGTCCAGGAACGTTGACGATAACTTATGAGGACATAGAAAAAGATATCTACTTACATATCGAACATACTCAAATCCATCCGGGTTAGTACAAGGCAGTATCACCCAATTCGCCTTCTCTATCATATCGTTGTACTCCTTGCAAGCAACCAGCTGTTCTATGACGTATAACGCCAGGTCCACCGGCCCAGTGCCTCCTTGCTGGCCAGCTTCTATGAGGATTATCGGTTTAGCACCGGTCTGTCTTTCAGGCTCTGGTGATTTTATTGATACCTGGAAAAGATTTTATGATGGATTTAGTAAAAAAGGGTTTTTCTAGTTACCTTTCGACTTTTATCATCGCATTCGCCCATACATCAATATCGGTCAACTAAGACTAGTTGCATAATGCTTACACGGGTCAATAAGCATACTACCAAAAAGTTTTGGTAATAATATAGACTTAAATTCAATGCTTAAATGCAATTGTTAAACTAATAGTCTCAATTAGATTGTATTTATTTGTATAAAAACACCAATACTTATCCGAGGCGTTCCAGCTGAGTCGTCAGGGGTAACAACGCATCTGTGGTCGACCTCAGATAGGACCTTGATTTTATCTGAGATTGATAACAGATGTCCATGGGCGGCAGTGGCCACTTACCATCAGGTGGACTGCATGCTCGATCATGTAAAAAAACCAAGTAGGTACAAACCTCGTACAAATGACGTCCTTCATAAGTCATATAGTCATTATGGACATCGACTATATCCCCACAGAATTGTTTTAGTGCCTTCAGAAATATTGTTATCTGTAATTATAATTTATTTTTAAGCAAGTTTCTTGTTATGACATGGAAGAAGACAACGAGGATGGACATATTGTAACATAGATAGGGTTGTTAATTCCTTCTTAATTTGAACTTTATTACAAAATAATAAAGATACTATGTTATATTAGGCTACCTAACTGTGTCAAACCCCACAAACCAGGAAATTGCAAATCTGTTTGTATTACTTTGGCCGCTGCAGTCATGAAGAGTTCTACTTATACGTTAGTACATGGCAGTGTTTAGCACTGCTGTTTCTGGCTTGAAGGGTGTGGTCAAGGAGAAAGACTTATCCGAGGCGTTCCATCTCAATCCTCAGGGGTAACAAAGCATCTGTGGTCAACCGCAGGTATGACCGTGATCATGTCTGGGGTTGTTTACAAATGTCCATGGGCGGCAGTGGCCACTTACCAACAGGTAGACTGCAAACTCGTTTACTACTCACATGTTATAAAAAAAAGTATAGAAAGGATCATACCGTACTTGAACCAAGCGCTGCATTTTCTATACACTGAGCCTCATCGCGGTCTACCAATGTTTCCAGCATTTCACTATAGCATGGTCTTGTAACTTTACACCTAAAATATATCACCGTATTGTAACATAAGTTATTAGTGGCTCTTTCTATCTTAAAACTTAAGGGTACTTCGATTTTTTTAAATTTTTAGTACTACAAAATGCGTTTTAAGCAGAGGTCAAAAGAGCAGAGTAACCAAGATCCATCTATCTATATTAAATAATTTTGAATAAATTAAAAGATTCAAGTAACTATCCATTTTAATTTTCATGCCCATTATAACCAAGAGAAGGATTTAAGTAACTACATATATTCGTAAAAAAATAAAAAGCCTTACCCACAATACGATTCCCATGTTACGTCAACATTTACTAAAATATTTAATAAAAAAAAAACCATGAGAAAACACTAATGTATATTGAAGGTAGTGCGTAAGTCAGTAGGACGAGTATTTAAACAATATATAAATTTTCTTATCGATCATCTATAAAATATATTACAAATACGTACGTATTACAAATATTATGCATATAAAATATACTTTCATGGTGTTTCAAAAACTTACAATCAAAATGTAAGAAAGTATTGTTTCAAATACATGTTTCAAATCAATTGTAATAACACTATAAATAAATTTATTTTACAATCGGCATAAACCACCATTCGATATGGTTGAAAAAAAAACACGTGCATAATTTTCACTCTTTTATTTCTTACAAATCTGTACTTTGTGATGTTGTGTCACTTTGAGATTATTGCGTTATTTGAATAATTTTGGAACTTTGTAACTTGAATCCGATTTAATTTAACCCCGTGATGTATTAAACTCCTTTTTGATCTGAGCGCCGAATACTTTGAACCCTTCGTAAAATTGTGGTAGGACTAAACGGAGTAGGTACTCGGGGAACAGAAATTCGTGGCCATCAGTTAACTCCATCGTGTATGAATATGGAACGCCAACAGCACCAAATGCGAAGTCATCACTGCCGCCAGCAGCCGGGTACCATTGACCAGCGCTCATCACTCTGAACGGTCTACCACCAGATCGTTCAACCGCTTCGGACACCTGTCTCGCTAATGAGTCTAACTTCTTCCACTCTTTAGGCACGAAATCTCCCGTGTAACCCCATGGGTAGACCAGATACTGACCATAGGAGTGTAAAGAGACATAGAGTTTGATTCGTTTCGCGTTGTCCATCATGATGTTCCTGACCATTTGTGTCTCTGGTTCGGAGAAGGGTTTGGGGCCGGCGTACGTCTCCTTATCGCAAGGGTTAGTGGACACTCCACTGACAGCCCACTTGAAACCATAGTTCCGGTTACCGTCTACTCCGTAGCAATCGTATGCGTTGCTCTTAGATCTGGTCTTTCGCCACATGCGATTCTGTAAACATTTTGCGTCATAAGTCGATTGATAGTATTTTTTAGTTTGATATGCATTATTTTTTTACTATTACTTAATTATTCAAAGTTTCAAAGTACGGTCTGAATAATTAAGGATTTTGGTGAGATAGATACATTTAAAAACGACGTTGCAACTTAGCCTTTAAGAGCACAAATTTCTGTACGATAATCCTTAGGCAATACATTTGTATATATTGTTTATCACTTATATAACACCATAGGTATAGACTATATTTTTTGCTCTTTCGCAATCACAATAAACAGTGACAAGGTAAACACCCAAAACAGCAATGTATTATCAATTGATATTTTGTATTAAAACACGATCTAAATACATACCTAACAAAATAAGACTCATCTCAATTCGATACCAAAATTATATGCAAATTGACCCGATTTAAAAAACAAAAACCCTTCAAGATAACGAGGTTGGTAACCTCAAGCATTCGGATAAGATGAATCATGCTCACAGATTTGCTGGCTCGTGTGAACTCGTACCCGTCGGGGTTGACGACTGGGAGTATATACCAGTCCACTCCAGCTAGTTCCTTCTTCCTTGCCTCGGGGTCGTTGACCAGCCGGTGGATCAGGTACAGAGCCATAGCCGGCGCTACCCACTCGCGAGCGTGTATGCCTGGTAAATGTATTAGTGTTTTATAACGGTGTATTGGATGAACGAAAGTAAATTAAATATGTCATTGATGTTATCATGTACGGCTTAGCAACATAGTTTTTGTAACGGTAATTGGTATGGAAAGTAAATTGAAATAATCAAAATATCTTGGATATAATTAAAACACAAACTAATTATATAATTCGTTTGGCAATGGACGAAGTTGGTTTCAATTGTTACAGCTAGCATCTCTAGATAATTATATTCTTGTGAGGAAATATAAAAACTGTTTATTTATAGGAACTGTATACCTGTATTCTTCCTATTATTATTCTTATGAGGATTATAAGATGTGTTTTAAACTTTAAAACGTATATAGAAAAAAAAACGAGGGAATACCTATAAAATAAAATAATTCTGACATATAAAGCCCCAAGTTTTTTTTATGATTTAAATATTAAATTTAAATGAAAATTTAAAATAATTACCAGCGTCAATGAATATAATAGGGTTTCCAGCGTTATGATCCTGGGATATCTTAACTAGCTTCATCCTGCGGCCCTGGAAACTCGTTCCTATGTTCTGAACTTCCACCAAGTTGGGGTATCTGTTTGCTAGTGTATCCGCGAAATCTAGTATCTGATGAAAAATACAACGTGTACCGAATTACAATTTAATACGTATTAAACATATTTTTGTATCATAAATTATTAAGAAATTAATAAATTAATGGACGCGTACACTGTCTACAAGTTGTTCATAACTTTTTGCGCCATTTTAATACATAATGCCTTATGTAATGTTTTTGTTTTTGCGTGAATTTGTTACTAAATATTTATAAAATAAATTATAAACTGTTAAAAAAGATTTGAGACTTCTTTCAACTCGTCTATTAATTTAATTTATTGAAGGCTTGGATCATTCATTTATATATTTTTTTCTAAATTTTAATATTTTTTCTATTTAAAAAAAAAAATTCTACCTTTTAACAAGTTTTTCCATTAATGTTGTATAAGCAAACAATGTTTTAAAATTGGCAATAAATGATAACAATAATTTAACAACTGTCATCAAACAATTATTTCTAAAGTGTAGGTACTGACAGATGCATATGAGTGGTATTCATACACGTTGAACCCACGTAGAACTCTTCTTCTCGGTATTCGCGCCAGGGACTCGAACGATCTGATTAAAATTAACACCTAGATTAGATTTGTAATAATTACTAATAATAATTTGTAATAACTCTGAATTGCTAATCATCAAGTGCATACAAACTTGCTATACAATATTAAGACCAAGAATTAGTTATAAACAATTATTTGTAGAAGTGTTTTTTAAAGCTAGTAGAATTCTATGTGGTGCGACTCCGGTGGCACCATTGCAACGCTTGTTTCTGTCTCATAACAGCAGTGTTAAGCATTGTTATGTTCTAGTTTGTAGGTAGTGGTAGGGCATGTGTCCCTCTTAGCATACTTATACGAAAAGCTCCTTCCTACTTAGTCCTCAGGAGTAGCAATGCAACTCTAATTTACTTCAGATAAAACCCCTGCTTCATATAAAGTTAGTTACAGATGTCCATGGGCGCCAGTGGCCACTTACCATCAAATGGTCCACATACAAGTTTGCTACTTCATTCCCATAAAAAAAACACGTAACGTAGCAAAACGATTCGTCATTCCCATAATGCCGTAAGAGCGCTAACATACTCGATCCAATTTTACACGCATGCTGTGCACAACGCGCATAATATCTAATTAGCACGTTTCCGCCAATTATTGGTAATTTGTTATCAGTCTTTATGCTCGCTATGCAATATTATCGTACAGAAATATTCTAAACATAAAACATAGGTTATATTAATAAATAACTTACGTTGATGGCATTTAAATATTTTAATGTCTGATAATGTTATAAGAGAAAGGATAATGACAATTTTGATTTTCTAATTTCATTTTTGTGGTTAAAAGTTTTAGAATAAAATTATATCAGATAAATCAATTCAGATTTCAAAGCACCTTATGGTTTAAGTAGTTATTATTTTCCTACTATCAATTATTTCATAGTGCCGTCATAATTATTTGTTAGTTCTATGACTTTTTCATTAATTGGTTTAACACTACGACGCTGCTTAAATCAGATTCGAAATAGTTTCGACTAGTTTCCAAATAATTTAATTTAAGACTACAACTTTACAAACCTGCCATAATTAGACTTCAGATCATACTTTATATTCTCAGTCTGAGCAAAGTTCTGGATTAGCTGTGCCCGACTTTGTGATACGAGGACATCAGTGCTGTCGTTAAACCCTCGACTCCTCTTTAGAAACTCTATTTGGTACTCTGGTCCCTCCAAATTTTTGACGGCTTCCACTTGCGAACTATTGGACGGAAATAGTCGGATGAGAGAGTAACTGAAAAAAAAACGGATCATTAAAGACATAATCTTTGTTTCGTTGATATTTTTCAACGCTTTGAATGTTGAATGGCGATTTAACCCCATTTAAAAGGTGATAGATTCCTTTGCGGTTCGACTTTGGAGGCACTATCGCCTCACCTATTTATATCTTATAATTGTTCATGGTTAATAATTCAGCACTGCTGTGTTCTGATTGTTGTTAAGGAAAACATACTTAACCGAGGCGTTCCAACCTGGTCCTCGGGGGTGGTAAAGCATCTGTGGCCGATCTCAGGTATGATCTTATCTGGGGTGGATTAGAGACATCTATGAGCGGCAGTGGCCATTTAACATCAGGTGGACTGCACGTTCTTTTACTACTTCCATCATATAAAAAATACAGTTTCTGCCTAATAAGCCACTGCTTACTGCACTACACTCAGTGCTAAGTATTTGAGATTCAGTGCCAAGTATTTTGAGATTTAGTGCTAAGTGTAAGCAGTGTGCGGGTTTAAAGGGTTTACGCCATCACCACGAAGTTCCACATTAGTCCTCAGCATATCTACGCTAAGGACTAAGTCGGAACGCATATCTACGCGTGGCCAGCCTCATGTAGGACTCCAATTCCATTTACTAACATTACGAGAACTGTATTCATGTAAATAGAGAACTGGATTCCACCTTTGCATGATTTTTATCAATACGTAAAATACTTTTAATTATACGTTATTATAATTTTCTGTGTATGTTGAACAAATTACAGCCAATTATTAGCGATAGCTTAATAGATGAAACATTTAGATATAGGTTAAATTGTTTACGACAAAAGATAACACAATTTTTAGAACGATTTAAGACTTTTTCTGTAAATTGTTGTTCAATTGATTTGAATAATCGATGATATAAAGTTTTCTTAGACATTTGTATACAACATTGTATCTGGAATGAGACTAATTGAAAGATTGAAATCAGAAATAGGATCCTTTTGTGGTTCTGATGCGGCTCCTCTGAACCTATTTTAGTCTTAAAACAGTAGTACGAGTAATACCAACTTTAAGTTAAGGATTCGGTAACAGATGTCGATGGGCGGCACTGTCCACTGGGTGACGGACATTTCAGCTGAATTTTTTTGGTACTGTATTGTGACGTGGTAGGAAATTGTACTATGTATTTATTAATCTCAAAGTTCTAAAAAAATAAATGAAAATACGTTTTGTATTTCCAATAGAGACGGTGTACACGATCCGATAACCCCAGAGTGGAATATTTCGTAAAATATTTGTATTATTCCGAACTACTGCACACTCGAGTGTGTTCTCGATTCCGTACTCGAGTTCTCGTATTCGAGAATCAGATATAAACTGTTATTACTGCATATACAATATTGCTTCTAAAGAAATAAATAAAATTGTTTTATTGTTTTCGTCGTGTTGTTGTTGTCTGACATTAAAATTAAGGTATGTAACTAATTACAAAAATATGTATTCATTTCTAGCAAATACCAGGCACATAGTACAAAATCTGTTTCAGTCTTTTGAGGAATCTCAGAAAAAAATAATTATAATTCTTATTCGATGATTAGGTTTTTATTTCAGTCGAATCCGAAACTTTTCTAGGTACATATTAGTACACTTTTTTCTAACTTCGATATTCTACAGACTAAGTTATGACTAAGAAGTTGAATATTCATATGAACGGATACCATAATGGCGAAGTGTATAAATAAATATATTATTTACAAACCTGTCATATTTATTACTCTCTTTGCACCCCACTTGCCAGCACAACGCTAAAACACCTGAAATAAAAATTAAAATTATTTAATTACCAGGTAAGTTTTTTATAACCAAAAATACACCAATTTTTATATTATAAGAAGCGTATTAAGAGTTCTTTGTTCTGGTTTACAGGATGTGGTAAAAAGGAACACTATTAAGAGACCTTTCAACTTAATTTACAGCGGCAGTAGTCATGCTGCAAATTAAGTAATGCCACTGTGGCCGACCTCAGAGATCATTCCTTGGAGCTGATCATAAATAAACAGCATGAACCTGTGCTACTCATAGGTTTGTTTTTCAGAGAAAGAACATCAAGATACAAATATAAGAACAAGCAATGAAATATCAAAATTTTCCCCTAATTTTGAAGTACGAACCCTAATAATATCGATGAAACAAGCTGATGATAAGCTTCAAATAATTGCTACTTTACGCCCATTGTAAAAATAACAGAGGTATCGTGTTTTCTTTGGTGCGCCAAATTCCGATACATGTACAAAAATACTTTAATGGCTGCGTGGGTATACAAATGAGCAAAATCCCTCTAATGGAGCAAGGAGCCCTTTTAAAACAGCCCATTAAACGCCCAGAGGCATGTCTGACTTAAACACTTCCTTCACCGTGAACAAATAACAGCGGAAATATTTTTATCTCAACACGTGTAGAGAATGTGTAGAAATGTATTGTTATAATTGTGTGTAGTTATATGACCAACATAATGAGTATAAGTATTAAGTTCACCTACTTCTGTTGATGTAACTCATAGGATTATTTAATGTCCTTTTTGTATAAGTAAAGTTGTACTATTAATAGAAACTACTGATTTAGTGATAAATTAAAGGCTCTTAACATGTGGATCCTTAACGTAATTTTGTTCAAAAATCTAACCAGTAATTTAATATATTTTTAAAAATGGTCGTTCTGGGAGATTGAAAACTACATTTTATACCTTATACCTCTACATAATATATTGTTTGCAACAAGGCTCAACCTCATACTCAATAAAAATTAAATGAATTTATGACAAACAGAAATACCTAATATATTTAATTCAGTTGTTAATTCACGTTGACGAACGTGGAGATCTCTCTTCAAATCAAAATTTTCTGAAGGTGGAAATTCTAGCGTGAATCAGCTTTAAGTTTGTTCACGGGCGGCAGTGACTACTTACCATCAGTGGACTGCAAAAGCAATATTATCGTTTCACGCTTTAGCTAAGACCATACCCTAAATTTCCTGGAGAAGATTATTTGCGTGGAGCGATTCTTTAATTTGTGGCGACATTTATTTTGTTGCTCCGGCTTCAAGTAATTTAGCTCCCTTTACAGTGGTCGCTCCTGTGGCTTCTTGCCGCGGACCAATTCCGAACCAATTGATGTCATTAGAGCGGCCTTTGATCGACGTCTGAATCCCCGATAATTTTAATTTAATTTAGAAGGAATTTTTCGATTCTAAGTCAAGGAAGAAACCAAGCTTAATAACGTTCTTTGACATAGTTATTCATTCTACATTCTCCGAATATTAATATCAATATATTTAAATTAATTGATACCATTCATCTTGGAATTTCTTCAGCTTCTAAGTACACTGTTCGTAATTAATTTTGGAGGGCATTTTTGAACCAAATTTATTTTAAAGCGCCCGTAAGAATTACATGTAAAAAAACCAAATCAGCTAAAATCACTCTCATCGTCATAATTAATTACTGTCCCGGCAATATCAGATATAGGTAAGCTATAAGTATTCGAGTACGCATATCAACGGAAAAAAAGATAAGTAGAATTTATATGTAGACATTTTTGTTGACTTTCATCCACATTATTTATATACTTATATAACGAAGGAAAAATAGCATTTTCTCTGACAATTCAAATATTCCATATTTTCTTAAAACCTAATGAATCATCACTACGGATTTTGATGCGGTTTTTGTAATAGATAGAGTGATTCAAGATGAAGTTTATATATAATCTAATACGTTCAAAACCGCGGAAAATGGGACTTATAATGTATACCAACCCTTTGTTTGAATCAACCGTTACCTGAAAGTGTTACCATACTAAACAGTTTTCCCATCATCGGGATAGATAATCATAACGATTCACATTTCATACAATAATTGTATTTTGAAATAGAAAGCCTTTTTTAAATATAATAACTGAGTATCGAATACGAATAAAATCGGGAAATATGAACTGCATTCTGAATAATCTCTCTTGCATTTTCCGAATAACACCGTATTACACTTACTAGCACACTCCTGAACCGTGCACTCTTCGGAAGCATGGAATATTTTTCAATATACAGGAGTATTTGAAATTCACTCGTATGAAAAATTAGAGGTAAAATGTAATATCAATCAAATACCGGATATTCGATATTCCGATATTCGATTTAGTTCGGATGAAATTTTATAGCTCCAATGCTGAAAGTATTGTGAAACGAAAAACTGAGTGAATATTAGGATTCCCCGTAAAATGCTTCTCCATTTTTTATAGTACTTAATTCTAGAAAAATATATTATTATGTGAATCTTTCTAGGTTCGACTTTTTGTGGTTTCTGCCTTACAGCAATTTGAAGCGTTATAGGGAGATATATTTATCCCAGGCATTCCAACATAATCGAAGGTAACAACGCATCTGTAGCCGATCTCAGACAGGACTCTTATCATATATAGGGCTAATCACATAGGTATGTCCATGGGCGGCAGTGGTCGCTTACCATCAGATGGACTACAAGCTCGTTTGTTGCTATCGCTATCGTATTTAAAAAATGTATAAGCGGTTCTCAGGCATAGTTTTAATACATAACTGTTAACATTAGTTTATAAATTGTATATGACTTCTATCGTCGCGTCAATGTATCATATATATTTATGTACGTATTGCGTTTACGTATATACCCTTCAAGCCAGAACACAACATTTTGACACTTTTTTTATTATGCAGAAATGTGTATACTATACATCAACACCGGATCCTTCCGAATTAGAACTACACAGGGCTCTACACCTTTACTTTACTTTGAAAGTACAAAATCATGCACTTTAACTGAAACACCTCTACATTTTTGAACTATAAAAATATATTTTTCTTTCAAGAAATCTCCTCTCAGTGAAAAAGGGTTCAGTGCCACCACTAACCACTACCGCGTGGGCTAAATGAAAATGGTTCAGTTTAGCTTTAGCTTAGAAATGATCTCGCTATTAAAGCGAGAGCTAATTAATTTGTACAACACAATTAGCTTTGAAAAAACAATGTGTAGCATAGATTTCGAATTGTAAACTCCTTAGATGAAACTGAAATGTGCACTTAGCAAATTTCACACAGGCTTAATATTTGCCGAATTAAAACATAAGTATATAATTATCTCACTAAAAGTAAGATTATTTATTATACATCTTAAGTGTTCAATTAATAACCATTTTTGTGATTATAATCGCGTTTTTGCATCAATGTTTATAAGACAACGATTGAAAAGTCTTCCAATTATATATATATTCATATTTTTATTTTATCCAACTCTTAATGGACATCTAGATTACAAACTTTTACTCTTAAATTGATAGCTTGCATTTCTATTTCCGTTTATTTAGCGCAAATGTTCGTTTTCACTCGGAAACAAAACAGAAACTCACCGAGCAAAATAAACGACGGACACGTCATATTTCCGCACTTTGCCACTTTCACTTATTATATAATAAATAAATAAATTATTAATAAATACTATATATTATATCACGTGTTTATTTTATGTTAGAATGCGGACATGCGCGCTTGGCCGAGGCCAATCTCGCACTAGTTTGTTTCATATGCGCATGCGCACTGCCAGCGACGAAATCTCAAATAACCGTAACGGCATCATCCTAATCAAGCAAGGAACGGTCGTAAAATACTTTTACGTTAATAAATTTAATTTACTAATTTTTATGATTATTGTGACGAAGTTCTGAATAATTGTTGTTTTACGTCTATGTAACTGTTTAATATATCTATGTTTTCTGTAATACTTATTAATATTTTATTATGTTATATTACTTCAGATCATGTTAAAATACATATGGTATTATTATTTTTGTAAATAGAAGCAACAAATAGTCTTTTAAATTTTAATTTTTCATTCATTTAACGAGCATTTAATTCTTTCATTTTTACGATGTACCAAAATAAGCCTTCAACGCTAAAAATGCAGTTGTAATTGATTTCAGGATCAATGTCACGTCCTACGAGTTATGTGACATTATATTCATTATATTGAACAATAATACCGGTGACAAATGGTCATCAGTAAGTTTCATTCCCGTTATATTTTTCTGTCACTTAAAAATAAATTGAATGACACGCCCACTCAAAACCCGTGATCACATGTAATACATTATGCTTCCTCTATTGTAATGTCACTTAACAGTACCAAACAAAGAGTAAGAGATCAGCCGATGGTGTCGGGTGTAATGAACCAGCGAGAACCCACGCGTACAACCATTGTGAGAGATGCCGCTATTCGGCATAAATAATCAATTTTATGCAATTAAAGCAACGCAAAAGAAGCAAATGTAATGATGTAAACATTAAAGTTGTAATATTACAGATAGTAATGATAAGTGCAAACTGTATCAACTCATTTATTAGAGAAGGAAAAATATAACATTTGAACTATTAATTAAAATTGAAAATATAACTTAACCTAAAATAAATTAAGTATAATTACACTTATAAATTAAATATGTCATCCAATACTCCAGCTTGTCGCACAGAGCCTTCTGGACACTGTTACCCTGGCAGCTGCCGCTACCGCTGGCAGCGTTACCCTGGCCACGGACCCAAAGTAAGAGTCGCAAGCGTCGCAAATTCATAATGTTTCATAATAGAAGAGAATTATGATAAGTAATGTTGTTAATTGTAACTACTTGTAACGTGAATCAGTTCTTGCATTTTGGCCAAAGGCCTGAATGCCGGCTGATGTATCTGATGATGGACATGATTCCTTCGAGGTAGTATCTAGTACAATTTTATAAAAAAAAAAAACATTAACCAAGAGACATGGTAAGTGTCCCTGTAGTTCCGGGACCATAATAGGGCTATGGTATTCCCTGCCTATCGTTAGAGGCGACTAAAAGGGGGCTTTCGGGGCTGCGGGCGGCTAGAGAGAGCTCGAACCGTCCATCCTGTCCCCTGGAAAGACGGTGGTATGTGTGGTCGCATACCTTCGTGCACCTGACGTGCAGCGAGAGCAGCGCCCACTCGTTCTGAGCCCAAAGGAGGCAACGCGCTCAGAGGACTTCAGCTGGTGTTCCTTGATGAGACCGAGGAGTCCTCTACGCAGCGCGGAGCACGGCACAAAAAAATCCACACAAATAAAACTCCCACAAAATCCGGCTCCCAAGACTTCGGGTACCTTTTGAAGGTTTGGCTCTCGTAAACAAAATAAAGAAGACATGGTAGGTACATAACGGTAAGTCGTTATCATCGTAGAACACTTAGTTTTTATTGTAACTGTAACAGCAACGCCGTCACCCTTTTTTATTTCTAATAGTAAGTACTATCAAGCGCTATGTTCTGGTCTTAATCGTATGGTAAGAAAAGTGGTAACAGATATACATAATTGGCAGTTTTCTAGTAACGTCAGAAGAGCTGCATGACCTTTGATACTTCTACTGCATAAGGACATTAGTAACCAAGGTAACTTGGCGCCACCTTGGCTGAAAGCCTTTCATATCCATTTCTAAACATGGCTCTATTGAAGGACGCTGGTGTCTCATTACAAAAACAAGGTACAGCTGGTCTTTTCGAACCCGATTGACGTAAAGAGGACGACCTAGGCTAATGGGTCCCATTGTTACATGTTGTATACCATTTGACAGATACGTCTAAACATTATCAGGCTATAGAGGTTTGCTCACTTTCCATCCGTTCTTCTGTATATGTAAAGGGACCAAAAGTTTGTCTTGAATAAGATTATTATAATTGTTTAATTTATAGACGTCTGTTATAAATCTTAAATAGCACAATAATTTGCACTTTGAAAAGCAGATTATAGATAGTGGAGTTATGCACATTTTTGGAATTTACGGCTATTAGTTTATTGTTTGTTAAGTATGATTGTATACCTGATAAAGACATCGTTTCACTAAAGAAATTACAAAATAAAATTTAACAGTTTACTCCATGTAAATTGCTTATAATTTGCCATAATAAACTTATGTAATGAAAAAGGACTTCAGATGGCTCATTTAATTATGATACCGGTTCTACAATTTTATGTTGATTAGTTTTGAATATTATTAATTTAAAAATTTAAAATACCGTTTCCGATAATCTAGTCGTGGTCTTTTAAGATACGGATAGTGCAAATACTCCTTTAAAATGTTAGTAATAAGAGATGTATGAAACGCGTTATGTTACTGTTTTTTTAATGGACTTGTCACCTATTGTATGAAGAAAAGGACATTAGAGACTTACCTTAATAGACAATGTATAACAGATATTCAATATAAAAATGTAGTATGTATAGGTACCTACTTGATAATTATATCAAGATCAAACAAAATAGACAGATGAAATATAATTAATTATTTACCATTATAATTATGTTTACCTACAACTAAAGTTTCATAAATTTTTTAGGTATAGCTCTTTTAAAACCGTATTTTATACACTTTTAATAGATATATGGAAGCCGTGGGGCAGGGCGTAAAACATCGTGGAAAAGAATGGAACGGAATAGGAAATATACATATGTATAGGTAAGTACGACGTAAAAGTAATTCGATAATATTTGTATTAATTCTGAGTTATTAAGAGATGTACCTCAAAGCAGATTTTTCAAGAAGTTTACAAATCAATTTTTGGGGATTTTTCCGAAAATATTACGCAACGTTTTCCTTAAACAACTTAATATGATAAGATTAGGCATAAGCTATCTAATTCAACTTAACCTTAATTTAGGTTTATCTATTCTAATGTTTAAAGTAATTATTATTAAGATAAATGTTTTAACTTAAGCAAATCTTATACATTGTTCTCATTCACAAACCCAAATTCTTTGTACCAGGATGGCGCTCAAAATCGCTTAAAGACCTCAAAACGGGACCTTCACTTTCTTAACTCTTTTTGTATTCACAAGTAGTTGTTCGTAAACTGACACACTTATGAATTAACACAACGACATTATTTTTATTGTGCAATCCATTGCTTCTTTCTCCTTAATCGATGCTTTGCTTATTCAATGTACTCATGCATTGTAATGAATTGCAATGGAAACTACCCACACTGTGACATTAACACAGTAACATAGTGACCAATGACTTTGTACAGGAGAAAGTGTCACCATAATATTTGCCAAATATGTTGTTGTTTAAACACTTTTCTAACCGGTTACTGATGACATTCTTAGCAAACTAGTTTGTTATGCAGACTTGTATAAAAATAAATATTTATGCTATCAATCAGTCTATCTCGTGACTTTGACTTTTATATTAATACATTTTGGTATGCGTAAAATATTTATATGTGAAACTTTTGAAACGGAGTTTTAATAATCTTTTGTAACTAAAATTTAATCGAATTTTAAACAAGACCAAAATATTTTAATTATAATTATAGTTTTATAATAGACTAAGGGAAAGCACAGAATGAATAACGAAAATAATTTAAAAAATCATATTTTATGTATTATGTATTTACTCATTATTAGGTAAGTATCCTCAAACTTCATTGCTATGAAAGCTGTTCCAAATATTTTCCATAGCAACGTCTATCACCCGTTTCCACACTTCCACCACGACATGGGTGGAGGTGGCCTCGGCTGACGGCACCTTCGACCACTGACTATCCTCGTATAACTGCATCACGAACTCCATGGCATACGGTATTCCATACACCTACAAAAAATACACACATTTTCGACTGTATAACTCCTACAAAAACAAAAGTATTAAAAACAAGTTTCAACAATCTTTAGTTACTTTACATTTACTGGAGAGATTTTAACAATATTTAAATCTAATTTAGATTTAAAGTGAGCTTGAGATAATTAGTGAGCTTGAGATAATTTTATATCCAAAAATGTACAATATTCTCGTTTTATATTTTTTCTCTTTCACTACCACGTTATGCTCACTTTTATTATTTCATTAATCAACTTAATTTTGTTATGTATTTAATGCTATATATTTAACTATCATCCACGCAGTCCTCAAGTCCTCAGGACGCAAGATCAGCAGTGGGACATACGTACGGATATACGGAGGTGGCGGTTACCATGCCGGTCTGTTGCCCAGTATCCCGTTTGATTCCCGGCCAGATATATATCTGAATGATGAATTTAGATTTCTGTTCTGGATCTGGGTGTTAGTGTATCCGTCGGTAGAAGGAACGGTAGAAAGCGTCTTTAAAGTTATTAAAACGCATACCGTAGAAGCATAATCCACACTTGTCCCGGAAACCTTGCCATACCAGTTATGAAGCGTGTCCACCGTCACTGTGTATATTTGGAAGCTGGCCTTCCTCATCACTTCATCGATTTCTCCTTTCAGATCTATGTACTTGTCGTCATCTGTTTGAACATCCGTGTAGCCTTTTGGATAGAGAACTGCGTCTCCCTTAAACATACATACGATACTTTTAAGGAAGAACTCCATGTGGTTTGATTCCATTTCTGCTTTATTGCAGCTGTTTTTATCATGTACCATCAAAATTAAGGCAGACATAATTTCAGGCATTCCAACATAGTACCAGAGGACTGTCATTTCTTAGTATACAGCAGCCAAAAAGGGTGACGTCTAACTAATGGTAAGTGGCCAGTGACGTCTATTTTCTACTATAAACAATATAATCAATCCCAGATAAAATTATTGTCCTGCCTGAGGTCAGCAACAAATTGCATTTCTACCTCTGAGGACGAAGCTGGAACGTATGTATGTTTCCCTTAAAACCAGGGTTTTACTACCCTATTCCCTACCTTAAAAACTTCAGAAGAATACGTTCCAGCGTGGACATGAATATACGCGATAATCTTATGACTGTATCGATGCATGATATCCCGTATAGCTCTCGTCTCTGGTTCAGAGAACGGGAAGGGTCCAGGGTACTGCTGACTGCAGGAGCTGATGACGCGGGTGGTGTTCCATGCGATATCGAAGTTACGGTCCAGTGCCACGCCTGGACAGGCCTCTTGGGGGGAAAGGTTCTTGTTCCACATTTCTACCTGGGAAGTAATGGTTCAACGTCACTTTGACTCTGCTAATAATAATATTATAATTGTTCGTCTACGGTTAGCTTAGACGTTATTGTTTTGTCTATGTCATATTTTAAAGTGTTTGCCCAAGTTTAGTGAAGTACATTAAAGTACTTGCTCTTTATTACAATTCACTATTAGGGTAAACTATTAAGTATTAGATAACTATTAGGGCAAAAAATAGACATAAACATTTTAAATCACTTATATTTATATGCGTTGACGTACACACTAATATAAAACTATAGGTAGACTATTGTACTATTAGATTATTAGAATATAGTAACTACCTATAGTTATATACTTGTATCTGTGTCAATCAACACTAACATAATAGTGTTAAATAGAGACGTTAACATATTTTAAAATATATAATACCTAGAATATGTTTAAAAATACATAAGTAATCATACCTTAAATCCATAACCATCTGGATTAGCCATCGGTATCAGAAATATGTCGAATTTATCCAAATGTTCTAAATAATAAGATACAAGACGAACAAATTGCTTTTCCTCAGCTAAGCAATCAATTGCATACATTCCCATAACACTCAAACCGTGTACTATGAATATTATTTTCTTCTGACCAGCATCATCTTCGTATTTCCTGTCATCAGCTCGGAAACGACTGTTTTCTATAACGCTTTTTGTTATTTTCAAAAGAATGATATCGTTGTATTCCAGTGTGCGACCGATCACTTCGAGTGTAATATTCGCATTCGTGAATTTGCTTGCGATCCGTGTCATTTGATGTTTTAACTGAAAATAAATATAAAATTAATTCAATTATTCCACCTGATGATAAGATGCCACTGTCGCCCATGGACATCAATATTACATTCCACCGATTAAGTCACAGTTTATTATCCTAATGTGAGTGTAAAACTGTAAACTTTATATATTTTCATAGCTCATCACCGCGGTTTCACCTGCGTTAAAGAAATAAAATGACATCCATATTTAATCATAGGTGATACCCAACGCTCCTGCGACAGCACGCGCATGCGTGTAAAGCGCGCGCATTTAGGCTTTTCAAAAATTAAAGCAGCTTATGTTACGCCTTAGACCTTTAGCTATCTTTCAGTAAAAATTCTGTTAAAATCGGTCTAGCCGTTTAGAAGATTACTTCAGCCAAACAGGCAGATATTTTTTTTTATTGCATTTTTGTTATACGTATCGTGTATACTTTCATGTGCATTGATTAAAAAGTTGATATTTGGAAATCACAAACAGACACTTAAATTTTATTTATTTGTATAGATGACCCGCAAGAATCCTAATGTACCGATATTTTCTTATAATAACAAAAAATAGAGATCTACGATAATTGTATAAAACTTACGGTGTACGGACTTAAAACTTCATTTAAGTTGGCATCTTCCGCTAGTGGAGATATATACCCCTTATTTTTTCTGAAACAATACATTTATTATTTTATCTTACATTGAAATTACAATTTAAAATATATAAAACGTTGAAATACTTAAGAAACAAAACCTCGCTGTTTTTTTAATATTACAGTACGAATCTATTTCTAGGCATAACTATTATATACAAGATCTTTATAAAAATAAATAGATACTTAATAGTATTATAGTACAGGCATTACATTTGGAGATCCATGGTACGGACGACTTAACGACTAACCACGCAGGGCCAAGTCCCCTGATGATACTCGGTTTTGTGTGTGTGGTGTGTTGTTTATGTATAATAATATGTTTTGTAGTATGTTTTTTTTATTTTCCTTTGAGGGAATTAGGACAGTTAACGCTGCATAAATTAAAATATATACCATCACACATATTTGTAAACGTATTCTTGCGAACCTTGTGAAGTAATTTTATAACAATAAATTGCTTACAAAATTAATATAAATTTTATCTTCTAGTAAAGTAATACTTACGGTGTTTCATCGTCCATTTGCATCATATTCATTTTAGTTAGTCTTATTGTATTTGTTGTTGTTTGCCTAAAAAGAAAAGAAAACTATTAAATTTTTCTTCTGGTTTTTGATTCAGTGCCGCCGGAGTCAACGCCAAAGGATTCTACTACCATTATTAAATAGCACAGGGGCAGTTATTAATGCATTTGTACAGGTTTATATAGGTGTTACTAGCTTATCCCCGCGGTTTTATCCGCGTTGAAGAAGTAAAAAAGCGTACTTATTTAAACGTAAGTAATTTAATGATATCCCGCGCTCCCGTGACGGTGTCCGCATGCAAGTGGAGCGCGCGCTAATGCTTTTTAAAATATTAAATTAGCCTATGTTACGCATTACACCTTCAGCTATCTTCCAATGAAAGTCCCGTCAAAATCGGTCAAGCCGTTTAGAAAATTACTTCAGCTAAAAAGAGAGATATACAGAGAGACAAAAAATGCATTTTTGTTCTATAACAATCGTATCGGTATCGTGTATACTTTCATATCTATTGAGTAAAAAAATGTTATTTTGTTAATGTTATTTAGATGTATAGATAAACAACTAAAGTATTCTTAAATTATTATGAACAATATTATAAAAATATCTGAACATACGATTTATCCCGGAGGCGACGTTTTTGTACTTTCGGCCATTTTTCTTGTTTATCTCGATTGCTCATTCGAATGCTGCCTTTAGTAGTCTTGGTTATATCTTCGGTGACATTAATTTGCTTCTTTTTAGGCCTAATAAATAAAATAAATTGGTTATTTTAAAGTATTCTAATTCAAATCTCATTTATTCAAAAATAATTCATGTTGAACGCCAAAATATTTTATTAATAATAACTATCAAAAACTCTTTTAATATAAATATTAATGGTTCATATTAAGCTCATTAAGAAGAGGAGAGGAGAGGAGGAGAAGGCCCACTAAACACCGTGCTGCCCGTACCATACCACTAGATAGCGTCCCAAAAAATATTATGTATAATATTATGGATAATATTTTTCGAAAAATGGAAAAAAGAATGGAATTTTGTACATATATATTTTAGCTAAGCGATAGTATGTGCTTCTGTAGAACTATATCCATTTAAGATATTTCTATAAAAATATTTTATCTGCTATGTGCTAACTTCAGGGTAATATTTATTTTCAGGCAAAAAGTATAGCAATAAATCTATAATACCGCTATACTTATTAAAGACAGGCATATATGAAAATAGAACACTTTTTTCACTCATAGCTCCACACCACGATTTTCACATGTGTCGTAGGTGCCATGGACACATAAAGATGACACAAACACCCAGACCCAAAACAGAAATCTAAATTCATCAATTGATATCTCTCTGTAAGTAGTAAAAACAATCAACATACATTTTAACTGTCTTGCCAGTGTAGTTACTCTTCTGTACTTTATGCCGTTTATCCTCCAGTCGTATACCAACTCGATAGCTTGTAGTGGAGTGTGCTTTAGATTCTGTTGTGTTAAGTTTTTTCTTGCCAAGACTGAAAGGCCTGGGGTTTCTCAATCTAAAGAATAATTTTTATGATAATTATCACGATAAATTGCTGTATGTTACATGTCATTTTTACAAAATCAATTATGTGTATTATTGTTATGGAGGTAGCAAAGGAGCATGCAGCCCATCTAAGTGATGATAAGTGGCCACTACCGCCCATCGGAGCATCGCGCTTGTAGGACTTCGGCGAGGGTCCAATGGAGTTCCCGTAGTCCTTGACTATCGAGCGCTAAGGACGGCCACCGTGGGGGTTTTAATGCGGACCTTTGTATTCAGCCCCAGATATGATCACAGCTCTACCTGGGCTCTACAACAGATGCGTTGCTACCTGAGGACTAAGTTTGAACGCCTCGAATAAGTATGTCTCCCTTACCACGTCCTTCGGACAGTTCGGCCTAGAACACAGTAGCGCTGAACACTGCAGTTATTAGGAAGAAATAGGTGTGGCGGTGGTGCTACCGGAGTCAACCTAATAAGGGTTCTACCACCTTTTAAAATTGAAAATTAGTAAAAAAAAGTATTAAAAATAACACAAGTATGTAAAACATTGGAGATTCGAAATTTCGTACTCGTTTCAATTAGCTATCTCAGGTCTATCTATCATCTATGACTACATACCTAGTTTTATTAATCTGGATTTCATCGTGGACACTATCGGCTAATTTTACTTTGTCTTGATTTGACACAGGTTTCCTAAAATAAATAATGAAAACATATATAATAATGTAATAATGTTATTAAATGTGTAATAATCATGATTGAAATATACTTACCAAGTCTGTGATTCGTTAGTACTTTCAACTGAAAAAACATTAACTATGTACATACTTCATTCTGGTTAATTATATTTTTGTTTGTATTATTATTTGTGACTGACTGGTTAATGATTAATATTCGTAGACATTAACGTAAAATATGTTTCTTAAATCAAAATAGGTATAAAATGATTTAATTGAAAAGTGGTACAATACCCATAATTCGGAAATGTAAAGTACCATTTCTATACCTGTTTCTGACTCGAAAAGGCTTGTGATTTTTATAACAAATCGATTTTTGCACTTATTTGATACCTGGAGGAGTTTTAACATACCTATTATAATTGGACATACCTGTTATCACATAACACAGAAAATATATAACTAAACTGGAAATAAAAGTAATGTTTATATTTATAGACATTATCAGTATAAATTAAATAAAATATCACTATCCCATCAGAACATGTTAAATACAAAACTACTGGTTCAAATATTCACAGCTTTGTTACATATAAAAGGCGTTAAAATTTGGCAAACCCAAGTCAAGTAGGTGTAGCTAGTAGGTAATAAATTTTATGATTTGAAGTATTAAATTTTATCGGAACGTACATGTATTTGACGACCTGTTATAGTGTAAAGAATCCTAGTAGCATTGAAGGTCGAACTTTTCGTGGTTTTGTCTCTGGAGGCATTACCGTCACGCCTATATCTGGTTTGAAGCCTGTGAAATGTAGTATTCGGAGGCTAGCAATGTATCAGTTACCGACCTTAAGTACGTAATAGTACTAGTTTTAAATCTTACTAGGAAATTTCATCGTACTTATTTTGAAGTCTGTTACCTTTTTTTGTTGTCGAGGAGGAAACCTTCAAAAGGTACCCGACAACTTGGAAGCGACGTCGGGAAGTCTGTTACCTAGATCTGATTCAACCCCAAAACCTCAACGTGTGAAGCTAAAATTCATACCACTTAGCTTCATTCATACCAGTTACCTACCATTTTTGCTGTAAAATGTTTCTATTAAACCTACAAAATAATATAGATAATCGTAATACTAAGTGAGGAAGCATTCGGGATAAAAATGAGCCATATACGTTGACCGCGCCCTTAAATCTTGACCGCGCGTTAAAATTTCACGAGCCCTTAAAAGTGTTGTTTTACTGTTCAGGGCTGTTATGGCACAGGTCTGGACTTAACACTTTGCCAAAGTGTTGTGGTCTAGAGAATAGCGTGTGGCTGATATAACAATAATATCGAATTATGAATAGCTTCTTATTATGAACAGGGCTGTTATAGCATAGGTCTGGACTTAACACTTTGCCAAAGTGTTGTGGTCTAGAGAATAGCGTATGGCTGATATAACAAAAATATCTAATTATGCATTGCTTCTTATTATGAACAGGGCTGTTATAGGATAGGTCTGGACTTAACACTTTGCCAAAGTGTTGTGGTCTAGAGAATAGCGTATGGCTGATGTAACAAAAATATCGAATTATACATTGCTTCTTATTATGAACAGGGCTGTTATGGCACAGGTCTGGACTTAACACTTTGCCAAAGTGTTGCGGTCTAGAGAATAGCGTATGGCTGATATAACAAAAATATCGAATTATGCATCGTTTCTTATTACGAACAGGGCTGTTATGACATAGGTCTGGACTTAACACTTTTTTAAAGGTTTTCTCAGGCACTAGAAAGTGATAACAAAGTTAGTGTCCGAAATTCGGACATTAGGAATTATGTATAAGGTAATTTAAAAATAAATGCGAAGATAATTTATCTTTTAATTTTTAAGGTTCCATACCCAAAGGGTACAAATGGAACCCTATTACTAAGCCTCCGCTGTCTGTCCGTCTGTCCGTCTGTCCGTCTGTCACAGGGCTCTATCTCATAAACCGTAATAACTAGAGACTTGAAATTTTCACAAGATTAGTT
>DWPV01000478.1:0-28581 GCA_018251915.1 Urbanus proteus proteus | reverse complement strand
CGACGGCCGACGGCCGACGACCGACGACCGACGATCAACGACCGACGAACGACGACCGACGACCAACGACCGTAGACCGACGACCGATGACCGACGTCTGACCACGGTCACGTTGACAACATGTACATTAGTGTGTAGTGTAGTACACTCATAGCCCCACACTATATTTTTTTCCTATGTTACAGGTGCAATGGACACAACGCCGACAACGATCGTTGATTTAATCTATAGCACATATATTAGCTTCCTTACAAATACTTGATTCTCTATGACTGTTACGTTACAGTTTTGATCTGATAGCTGCGACCTCTATACAAACAAGAGGTCAGATGAATCGTGATTTTAGAACTAAATGCATACTCCTCCAACAATAAGGTGCTCGTGAAAGAAGATACACATATCGTTACTCTATGTGGCATTTGAATATCATAAATGGGTTGAAATTATTTTTGGTTACAATTTGAAATTTATTAATGGACTTTGATTTTCCTTTGATTTTATCGTGGAGTTATATTGTAGTCGTAAATGATTTACTGACGAGGTGAGTTTTAAACACGCGTAGAACTTAATATTTTTCAAGTTTTGAAACTTTTAAGTTAATATAAAATGTAGCTCAAATGAGCACTATAAATCAACAATATTATCACTATAAATTTAACTACACCTCCGTTAAGTGCGAAAACGTATGAATGTGGATATTTCGAATGCCTTTCTCTATTGAAGACTGCTATCTTACTCTCTACAAAGAGTTCATTTATGTTGCCTGAATACGGCGCCGCATAGAACCGAAGCTTGTTTCTAGGGAACTAAGAAATATGGTAGCTTAACTACAAAGGGCTATGTATTACCCGTGTTTATTTATATCTGACATAAGTAACAGATTAAATGAACAAATACATCATATCGTTGTTAAGATCGTATCAAAATTCGGTAAAGACATTTTTAACGCTGATTAAGAATATCCTACGGTATTACAATCAATTATGAAAAAAGGATACACATTTGACAAAGTAGACAGCACTGAACAAAAAGTGACGTAACAAACTACATCTAATTCAACTTTAGGCGCTGGTCAGGTAGAAGAGCCGTCGCACAAAACCTTAGTTTCCACTTTCATACAAACTTATATAAGCTGCGTGAAGTAAAAAATATAATAAACATAAATGATGTAAATGGAAAAAAAATAAATGCTAATAGAACATTAAGTATTATTTGTTTAATCATGGCTTTATGATATCTTTATACCCTTTACTTGGCCTTACTTTTATTTCAAGAGGATAATCTAAGTAGTAAAGCATTAGTTGATGACGGTGATAATAACATCTCCACCGTCCGAGCCTCACGTGTCTTCTACTTAATACGCCTAAGCTTTTTGTAGATCAACATCAAGTTAGACTCAAGTATGACGCACCTCGACCGCTCGACCATCTTCATCTGTCATTTTGGAATTATTAAAGAAAAATAAACGAACAACACGGCGTCCACAACAAAGAAAAGTATGAAGCACCCGCTAGGTTGATGGCAAGTTTATCCTTTTTCTGACACAAACTTTTGATCGGATCTCGGCGCCCAAAGGGCAACACTTTTTTAGGACCGAATACTTATGTCGTAAAAATTGAAAAGCGAACGCTTTTTTGTTAGAACTATTTCGGTCAATAAAATATTTCTGTTATTAAGGACAATTTATCGTGTGTCCATTAAAAGGATATTTTATAGTGTGGGTTTTGTAGCAGTTGGTTAAGCCGATTTATTGTGTAATGAGGTCCGTGAACGAATATATTAGGGTTAAATGATGTCGTCCTAAGTTTCGATTGTTAGAAATCGAATTAATGTAGTCTATTTGAATGAAATTTGTTTGGAAAGCATAAAATTACATTTACGGGAAGGTGTTGATGTTAATCCATGCCATTACTAACTTTACTACCTTCACTAACTTTATTGCTTAGCCACAGTTATTAAATTTACATTAAAAGGTATTTTATATAGCAGGTGTCAGTTCTAATATACGAGTTATTTTTACTATTCATTTATATGACACCGCAAACCATCTTCAACCTACTGTTTAAAATTTGGCTTAGGTGAGTCGTTGCTGAGCCGGTTCTAATTTAAAAATATGAATGAAAGTCGGTGAATTGCAGCTCAACCTAAAAGGGTGTCATTTCATCTAAATCGGTACAAAATAAGTATTAAATAATAGGTTCTAATTCATATGATATTTGCTATGAATCCGCAACTCAGATCAAATCAGCTCTGATTTAAATAAAATAACCGTAAGCTGATTTACTGCTCAAGCCAATTTATTGATTTAAATATAATTAAATAGTATGTTTGATAGAGTATCGATATTTCTATTTCGCAGTCGTAAATCTGTTGATTAGTAACAGGATCCATGACTAAGATTGAATATAAACTAATTTTAACTACATATACTTGTAATTGTAACGGCTACATTCGTTAACCATTAACACTTGCGTCCTAAATTGGCAATAGGTCATAAAATCCGTCGGCTTCCTTTTAGCACCTCAAGTTACAATTGATTATTGAAACTTAACAAAGAGCTTGAACAGCTGCATTATTAGTTCCCTTTTGTGTTGGCGATTTATTAAAATTTAATAACTTCATAACTTCCATTTTGTTGAAAAATATCAGACCACGCAATAGCTACTGTTTTACTCGGCGTTTTAATTACTTTTTCATTTTAGAGTTGCTCCGCTAATTGTTTGTTTGTTTGTTTTTTCTATTGAATTATCAAATAGGCATTCCGTTTGGTGTTAAATATCGGTAGTGAACCAAAATTAATGCGTAAAGTATTTTTAATTTTGTATTTAAGTTTGTCAATTTTTAACCGTTTGTGAAAAACAGTGCTAGATAAAAATATATCCATTGAAGGAAGGATGCATACTTTAAAATTAGCCATTTGTCACCTAACAAATTCTTGACCGCGCTCGACAATGCTTAACTTTTCTTAAATATTTTTTCTAGATATATTTACCTAGAATATTGATGGATTTATTTTTTAATTTGGAGGATTGTTCGTAAATTGACGTATATCCGCGTTTCAATTTATTTATAAACATGTATAGATAAATACCTATAGTAAATTAAAGTACATACATGCCTGATTTAATTTATTTATGAATATTTATTTATATACAAATATCCATAACATAAGGAAAACCAGTGGGGTATTGGGACAAAAAACATACAAATTTATTATCATACGAAGCGATCTAGTTATTTCGCCGGTCGGTTCTTTATGTTAAGTAAAGAGTAAAATCAGAGTTGAACATATCATACATTTCTCATGAAAGCTCCGCCCTCGCTGACTAATGGAGCAGATATCTTGGGAATCGTTTGTATCAGATGCACATACTGCATCTCTGCTGTTCTCATGCTCATTCGGCCGAAGGCAAAATGACTAACTGAACATTTTCCTGTTGTAATATAATTACTGTTTTTAAGTTTGAAATCGACTAATGTACAGACAATTCTTTAGATTTTTTCACCTGACTGTACCACATATGAGTATAATCGGTGTCTTTAAGGAAAGTTTCTTATCAGTTCTAAAAGTATATTTAGTATCAACTCATGTAATGTCACGTTTTCCCGTCAACTATACTTACGATAGTTTACCGATTAGGTACTTATGCTATATACCAATAAAAGAATCATTGTTTTATCACTAAGAGGATCGTAGATTAACATTTCATTTATTACAGATAACACTATCAAAAAACCAAAATTAAAATAAATGTATATATAAAATAAGTTTAATAACTTGACTTTAATTAACTATACATTCCCAATAAGTACGTCGAAGAGCGCCCCTCAAGACCGACGCTCGTTTCGTAAAAAGTTCCTTAGAGTTCTGGCAGATGGCGTTATTCAATAAGCTTTGGTAAGTATATAATTATGTAATATTGAAATGTAAATATTATAAATAAAGATAGCAGGCGTCTTCTAGTCTATCTGTTATATACGTCTTTCATCTAGTAATAATTCTCTTAAACGTTAAAGTAAAACGGCAACTTAATGCCATGGCAATACGATTTAATAGGACACTAGTTTTAATTAAATATTTTCATAACGCTGGGTGTTGGATTCCTAGATATATCTATACTAAAAGTTACCATAGTCCAACACATAAGAAATGTAATTTGTTTAAAAAAACTCGTATAGCGCAGCGATCTCCGTCTGATCGTACACGCTTTGGATTCCGGGTTCGATCCCGGCCCGGCCCTTATATTTAAGTTCTGGGTCTGGGTGTGTGTATTTACCGTCCCAGGAGTCCAAAGCGCCTGTAAACATGATTCTATGCGACATAAATATATGTATATAAAAATAGAAAGTCCGGATTCCAGCCCATCTATTATTTGAACTTGATTTGAATATCTACATTTTACCGTGCAGCTCAATTATGAGTGTCATTTATCTCAGTCAGTCCTCATAACTTTTGACAGAAGAACATTTTTTGATACATCAACTCTGTTCTGTTTCAATTTAGTTTTACTTGACCTTTTATGCACAATTAATCTTAGTTCTTTTTATTATGTGCAACTATTGTAGAACACCATGAATACTGCCTTTTGGTGTTTGGTAATTAATTATGATGGCTAGGCACTTGTATAAATAATCGTAGTATTTTATTAGTTATGTATTTTATTATTCTTAAGTAAAATGCTACGAAAACTAAAAAAAACACCTCTGTGAATTCATTCGCACATACCTAGATGCTTTAATTAAGCTGAATTCTTAAACGAAATAGTACACGTATTTTGTTTTAGAGTCTATTTGATATTAATTTTTACCAACTTCTTCAATCAGTTATAGGCATATAAAACTAGTTTTTGCCCGCGACTTTTTCGAGTTAATATGTGCTTGTACATTCACATTTATAATAGTCAGATTTGTATGTTTCCAACTTTCCATTAAGAGGCCGTAGGTATAGTAAAAGATAGGTTGTAGGCATAAAAGTTATTTTGATTAGTTTTATCCCTCAGGAGTAACTTATTTTTCGGGGTAAAAGGTACTATGTCCTTTTCCGAACCCCTGGCAATGTGTGTGCAAATTTACATAATTATCGTTCGAGTAGTTAAAGCGTTAAGGCGTTACAATCAAACCAATGAACAAACAAATAAACGGACATTCTCATTTATAATCATTAGGATATCTGCCATACAACCAATATCTTACATGACGGTTAAAACAAATAAATGTCTGCTTCAGTACGATCTTAAACCATATCAACTATAGGTAAGGCATAAATACACCGATGGTACCACCCTAGCTTAATCTACATTGATTACATACTACATCATTTGGCTAATCGGCCTTATAAACCCACTGGACTATAAATGGATACATAGTATATTTATATCCGATATCCAATCTTGTTTTGTGTATCGTTTTGTGCATAAGCTATTATTATCGAGCACTCATAAAACATTCAACATCGCTATGAAATAGATAACCAATTATTTTGTTTTATAGCTTAGCCAATAATTTATGAAGATGAAAATGGAAAGCGAGACTTATAATGGGAGTAAGAAGTAAGGTAAGTAAACAAATATCATTAGTTTATATTAACACAACTTCTATAACACCTATACTTTTAGCAAGATGTCAGATTGTTGGTATTATTGTAGAAAGAGATAGAAGCTATCTCTTTTAACTTATCTCCTCAAAGATACCACCGTATATCTGCCTAATTTCAGTTTAAAGGTGGTACACCTCTTAGCTGTTCGACTTCGGTGGCTGCGAATGAAAAATACTTTAATACTATAAAGGAGAAATACTTATCCGAGATGTTGGATTAACCAAAGAACTACCGTATGTTAGAACTGATATTCCTTAGGGATGGCAATGCATCTTCGGGCCCTTATGATCGGGTTTAGGCAGGATCCAATACTATTTAGGTTTAATTACGGGTCTCAGTTACCATATAGCCACAGATGCACTCCGTGCTTATTAAAAATATTATTAATGAGGTTAATACATTTATACAACATAAAATATGAGATAATAGCAGCGTATTGTCATCTACTGCGGTCACAATGAACCAAGCCTAAAATGGTAAAGTTATTTTTATGCTTCCCAAAATATTGAATACAAAGTTGTTATAAAAATTACAGTCGGTCAGAAATAAAATAGGGTAGTCCGGGGTTGATGTGACTCAGCGAAATTATAGCGTCGCTGTTTGAGTGCCATCACTTCAACGGAATCCACTAATGGTACGGTATTTTTCTCGTCATAATGACGGATGCTAAAATTTTAAAGAGGTACCCGTAATACGGCCCAAATCTTTAGTGTTTCGCAGAAATATTCCAGCAGGGAATCGGAAATCGTCATTTTATTGAAATGTCTCAAGATCTGTTTGAATAAGAGTAGTTTGCATACTATTAATTCTGTTTCAATTTATTGAAAATTACGAGTATATTTCTAAGCTGCTAATTGTGACATTGTTTTCAACGATCCAAATTTATTTATTTACAACATAGTTACCACATTAGTTGTAAAATGTTTTTTACTCATTATCATTGCCATTAATTTTATAGTTACTTATTTAATTTCCGTGTAATATTAAAATGTTGATTTCTTATTTTATAAAACTAAACGCAAAATTACATTTAACTATAATAATATATAAAAGCCTTACAGTCCAACATTTGGCACCTACTCTAAAGCGTTGAATGCAAATCAGATCATTTGTGACCATCATTATATTGCAAAAAGCTGATACAAATTGTATTTGCATAACAATCTAACCTTTGTTGTTGTGTTTTCTAGCATGACTATTCCACTGTTCCCTTTTCCCTTAGTTTAACTATTTGTCCGTCGTTTCGTCATTGGTTGGCTTTGATTCAATAGACTTGAGCACACGTGCTCGCTCACAAAGAGTCAAAGTTAACTGTCAACGTTTCTTCCACTTTGATCCTGTAACAAGCGTGTTTTTTTTCTTTGCTCTTTTTACTCTTAGTCTTATTATATTGTTTAAGTAAATAGCAATACTAAAGATATATAAGCGAAGTGTTATAAATTAGTCCCGCATAATGCGGGGTAAGACTAAAGCATTCCTTATGATGTTGTAAATACAATAATAACCTGTTACATTAAAACACATTAAGTCGTCAACCTTGATTGCTATATTGTATAGTAGTTTAAATGTTGTTAGAGGCCTTAGGGATTTTTTGGAACTTCTTTTTTTGGATTATACACGGTGTAGCCGCAAGGTCCGTCTTTTCTTTAGTCTAACCCAATAAATATGCAGATAAAGTAATATAAATGCTAAATAGTGATATCTTCGAAAACACTTTTGAATACAAATAATGAGAGGGAAAAATATTTATTGTTTCGTTAATCATATTATATTATGTCAATAATCAATATCAATAATATTCCGTATCTATAACCTTATGTAAATTTTTCGTGTGACATTTTTTATACCTGTGATTTAAAACTTACAAGGAAAATATTAGCCTTTTCCGTGTAAGTAATGTAATCATACAAAAAAATGTCTTCTCCAATAATAAAACTAAGTTAATCAAATTTGAAATCTAGACCACCAAATTGGAAAGTCAAATTCAATCATCCCATAATCAATATTCAAATCAGATACACTATAATACTAAATTAAATACAAGTGTGTTTGCACTTCAGGCAATTGATTGATAAAGAGAAAGTTAGTATTAACTGATCTTATTTATTACGGAACAGGTGATATAGCCTTCGGTCATATTGTAAAAAAGATAAAGATACAGCCTCAGGACATATTGTGAAAAAAGATAAATGGCTGTCGATATCTAAGTGGAGCAAATCAGTGTATGTATGCTGCATGAAAGAAAGATACAACTGGAATTGGCTCGTGGGCGAATCGAGGCGATTATCATTATGATCAGCGTTGCTTACTTAACGTCAGCGCTTGAGAGTCATTGAGACACGTAAATTTTGTTTTTGGGTAGTCAAGTTTTTTGTAAAAAATCTTAAACCTGCCTCGTTAATTGTTGATACTAGACAACCATTAAATATGTAGGTTTCTTAGTGATAAAAATACGATTAGGTTCTTCTATGTTTGTTTGGCTTCATCTGTTCCCATATGCATCGGCTCCTATGCCACTTCATTCTTTCTCACTATTCCGTGGTGTGCTGTATAGTACACAAGTCGAACTCACGACTTGTTAAAATATATTGGACCGAATAGACTTAGCTCGACTCTGCATGCGTGACTCTGCCTTACTTTCTTCGTTTTATTTTCACTCTATCTTGTATTATTGTTTCTATTCTTTGCTTCATCCACGACGGAATCAATATATACTTACTATTTATTAGATATTTCCTTTGGAGAGTAGGAGTGATAGATATGTACTTAGTTTTTTAATAGCTGGCGCAAATCCATACAGTACTGAAACAAAAGTAAATTTTAATGTTATTTTAAGAAAAAAAAAATAATGAATCATTTTGTTTCATAAACTTTTGGTAAGATGGTCTGAAGGGTGCTTAAGGGGTTACATTTCCTTTTTTAGTTACAATTCTATATAAAATCCCGATCCTGATAAAGTCCTAGACCCATACTTCAAATTGGTCACAGTTATACTTTTCATGTTTCCTTGGTAAAACACAATCTCTGCTCTATTTTAACATGTACCTAACCTTATTTTACAGCTGATTTACATACAAAATTCAAATGTTCATGGGTGTATAAAAATCTATATTAATTTATTTTATTGTTAGTTAATTCACTTTGCATGTCGCTGGTTAGCCTATTTTTATGATACACATAATAACATTGGTTGGTATGTTATGCGCAAGTTTATGTGGTAATAAAACATTGGATGAATTTATTATGAGAAGAGGAAAACACGATAAAATGTTCTCTATTTCCGAACGAGTTGACTGAAATTATAATGAAAACAAACAAAATTATAATCAAGTTTTATTGACCTAATAAGCATACAGTTTGTATTTTTTGTATATTACAGAAAAAGATAAGTATTATGTAATTCATCCTAAGTGACTTCTGCTGCAAAATATGTGTTTTGTCTAAAAATCTGTTTTCTAATCTTGTTTAAAATTCTGGCTCTCTCTTAAAAAAACTCTCTAACAAGGCTAATATATTTTTAACCGGGAAAACCAAGAAATGCAAAGTATTATCACTGTACTCACATAAAAGAAATTGACTACATAATTGTCACATTTATATCGAAGTAAAACTGGTATTTTTTACCAATAGAAATATATTTTTAGCAATGTACGTTTCCGCTGTATAAAATTTCAGAGCGCTGTTTGATACTATATCTGAATTTCTCAATCGTTCAAACGGATATAAAGTAAACGCGAAGATCTTAGGGTTACATAAACCTCAATACTAAAAGCCGCAAGAAGGAAGTGTTGATTATAATACAGATTTTCAACAGAAGTAATGGTATATTGTTTGTATGTGTGGGTGTGTGTGTGTGTGTCATGGTATGTATGTGTGTGTTTTTTATGTGTTACATAGAATAAAGTGTTTATTTTCTAATGATGCGACAGCATTATAAACGAAATGGAACACAATAAGAATATATTTAGACGCAAGTGTGTTATAAAACTTGACGCGTTGTTATTATGGTGATATTATTACACCATAAAATTTCCGTGTGTCTTACAAAGTAGCTTTATTTTACTCGTAAATAACCGTTTTAATGAATTTAATCAAGTAAGAAAATTTAGTATACAAATTTATTTTGGATTATCTCCTTAAATCGATATAATTCAATACATTTTTAATATATTTCTAAGGTCATAAGAAAGCCCAGTCAGACATTTATCACATCACAAAATATCAAATACAAATTTTCGCTGTGTCGCTATCTTTACTTAAGACTAGCTGAACCCCGCGGTTTCACCCGCGTTTAAAAAGTAATAAGGAATACATATTTAAACATAAATGTCTTCCCACTCTCCCGCGACGGCGCGCGCTGGCGCGTGGATTTTCGGCGCGCGCTAATGGATTTTTCAAAAAATAAAGTAGCCTATGTTACGCCTTATACTATCAGCTTTCTTCCAGTGAAAGTCCCGTTAAAATCGGTCCAGCCGTTTAGGAGATTAGCTCAGCCAAACAGACAGATAGACAGACAGACAGACAAAAATTTTATTAATTGCATTTTTGTTATAGGTATCGTGTATACTTTCATATGCATTAAGTTAAAAATTGTTATTTTGAAATCACAAACAGACACTCCAATTTTATTTATTTGTATGGATAATCAGCTCGTGACAATAATCGTTTACTAAGACATTATGTAATGCAGGTAGCATACAAAGAATCATTGGATGGATTTGGTGAAGATTCAATGACCCAAAATCGATCGTTTGAATGCACAAATTTATTTTCGAAGCAAGAACTTTCATTCAGAAATGTAAAAGTCAGTCATGCTTGGACATTTTAGTAATGAAATATTCCGAGGCTTCCCAGTCACACAGATTTTTTGTAGCGTCGTGACAGTATTTTCGATGTGATTTATCCGTGAGATTCCCATAACCCAATTTATTTTCCTTTATTGACCTGTTTCATCCATAAAAGCTGGACAAACAACTTAGTTGAGACCGTTTCGATAGAAACTTTTGCCGTCTTCAAAACTTGAGAACTAAATCTTGTTTTGCTCGTTTAATGAATGCGGAAAGTGTAAGCGGATGGATTTGTATCCATCTAAGAATAACAAATAGAGATGTTAACACACAAACTGTATCATATGGAGTGAAGAACGAAGCATGAGTAAATCATAAGTTTAGTTTTAAAGCAGCAAACTTATCTACACATATGTAATGTCTGTTACTACGGTGATTTGTTAAAGTTAATACAAATTATATAGATAAACAGTTATAACACAGAAGTTTTTCTGGTAGAGAGTTCCGCATTCGATTCTCAGTAAAGCAGCTTTTGTATGCACATAACACATGTGATACATGAAAAGCGTTATCCCGTTCCTTTAAGATTTAATTTACTGCAAAAGTAAATATGAGTTTGTCATTGCCGAGTCTAAGCTGAGCAAATCACGTTAGCGGATGTTCTAGATAAAATAAAGACCATTCAATACAAAGCATCAGTTAGTGCACTATTAATAGATCAGGATTCAGTTAATCTTCAACAAATAGAGATCTTCGAGGATTGGAGGAAATAGGTCATTACATAATTTTAGGAACGTTTCGCAACTGCGAGACTATTGAAATGGTTTCGAATAAACTTGCAAATATATTTATGAGAGTAATTGGTTCAAGAATCGCTTTGAAGGACAACTTAGGCAAAAAAACATAAGGTGGGAAGCATCTTTACAATTTTTTTTTTATATTCTGCACTGACTTACTCATTCCCTTTACCTTTCCCTTCTTCACTTCTTCCTCCCTTTCCTTCTTAAAGGAAGCTTACAATATGATGTCCAGCAGTGGTCTGTAAAAAAAGTGATATTGAATTATTTTATTAACTACAAATTCACAAGCCTATACTAGGAATTTTTCTGGATTTTCTGTGCTAAGGTAACTATCCCATAGCACAGAAAAGCCAGAAAAATCTGAATCAGGATACTTATCTAGATTTAGATGTTTAAATGATATAAATATATTGATTAATTTCTTCAGTCAGTGCGGTGGACTATGTTCTAAGCTTCTCTCACTCTGAGCGGAGATCAGTACGCTGCAGAGAGGCAGGAATGGGTTGATAACGAAATATCTTTGCTTAGACAAATATACACACAGAAAAATATGTAGCAATTAAAAAAGCTTATCGCTTGCTTATAGATTCTTATAAAAATAATGACACTGAACTAACTGTCTTGAAATGAGTGACTGTATTTCGTTATAATGAGACAATCGTTTCTTTGTGGAGCAACGATAGCATAAAAACGAGTTATTGTATAACAAAGTCGTTTGAACTGATATTGCATATGAGTAATTTACTTCTTATGGATAAAGTTGGTACTACGTAATAACGTATGCATGTATAGCAGGCTTAATTTAATGAGGTTTTTTGATAAGCTCGCAGTAATACAATTAGTAACTGTTGCTTTAATGAATTAGAATTTTATAATTGGCTCATAGTGATAAGAATACTGATTATTTTGAAGTATGCAAATAATTTTAAATTCTTGATTAAAGCTTATATATTTATTTTATCAATCAATTTTGCAAGACTTGTGTTTAAAGTAATCTTCAACGATAATAACCAAAAAATAATGATTATTTTTTTCTTATTATCGTTACTAATAGATGTTATATATGTTACGAATAGTTATTTAATAGTCAATAATAAGTCATAAAAATGAAAAGACGATTATAAATCGTACTTTTATTAACATCCTAAACAATAAATAAGAAAAAACAAAAAAACATTTATTTAGTCAAGAAAACCATCAATCCATACAAACATTACAGCACAATCAAAACCGACGGACGTTACCATAATTGTTCCGCAAACACACCATATTTGACTTGCAACAATTTGTTCGTTCCAATTTCGCTTGTGTTCCCATGTTCCCATTACGAGTCCTAACAACGGAGCGATGTATTGGAATTGGCCAGAAAATCACGATAAGTATCTCTCCGTTGTCACGAAGCAATTCTGAATGCTCCCGGTCGAGTTTTGAGTGAGAGGACGTGACCTTTGTGCCGGCTCCAAGAACTTGAAGTGTGAAACGTCATGTCTGGCCAGCGGGTGGCATGGATTGACCGAGCACCAAATATGGGACTCTCCTCATTTGATGACACAGAATCGTTAATCTGATAGAAAAATATACTTTTGGTTTGCCATAGTGACTCTCGTAACAGATTTATATCAAAGTAGGTAAAGTAATGCACGACCATAGATGAGTGAGAACTGGGTGAACAGATTAGTTTAGGTGGCGTGCTTACAAGAACGTATGACCATGAAATAAATGCTTATTTTATTGTTTCTGTTTCCATTGCTTTTTGTAATAACGCTTCTACAGGCAAGATGCTTTCTACACTCACAGGTCCATAATAGATTTTATTTATATCTTCATTATTAACTATATAATAATATTTATAATTAAAGAATTTTATTATTAAAATATGTATATTTTTTAGCTTTGATGTAGTGATGTGACGTGTGTATTCGTTGCGATTTATTCCGAATTTCATCAACAAATAGGGTAAGACCCTAAGCCTCGTTATTGTTGAAAACAGAAAAATGGTACCCGACCTTGAATATTAGACGTCGATCAAACGTCACACAGAAATGCTATCTGATTTGATTCGAGACTGGACGGCGATCAGTCATTCCTTTGTTGGTGTGATGTCTGAGTAAACAAAAAATAAAATTATAAAGTTCTCGTGTACAAATTGAATGTATGACCTAAGTGTTTCTTTTGATATGTTTGATGTATTTGGATGGATTGGTCTGAGTCATGACGAAGATGAAAAATTGAATCAGCTATTGAATGGTCATGATGCAGAGTTACGATATTTTGTGTATTTTATTATTATTTCTGATATATCTTATCCAAGAGCAATGAGTGATAAAGGCAAATAACTTATTAAGTCATTGATATAGAATGCACATAGAGATCGCCATAAGCACTCGACGACACAGGAAAGATCTCAAACTTATTGCGTTTATTGACGCGTATGAAGCTTTCAAGGGATATATCTCGAAGTTTATCAACTGACAGATAAAGTAACAAGCTATTAGGCAACAAAGGTAATACAGAAAGGTTTCCGTTTGATATCCGCGGTCAATTTCTTATCTCCTCTTAGGGACATGAAGATGATCGAGGGAGCCAATGGTGCGTTTAACCGTGAAATCCAGAGATAACTGTAGGGTTGCTTATAAAGCTCTAAGGCTGGTACTATATCACCTATCTTATTACTCTTCAATCGGTAGAGTCTTACAAATAATCTGAAATGAATCAATACATTAGATATCAAGTTTATATATACCTACTTATAATAATTAAGTAAATGTTCATATATTTACCTTTTTATCATAAAACCTTTAATTTATGTGTTATTTTCTTTTTAGGATAGCTGTAACGACACGACGGAGACGATTGCAATTCGGCGAGACCCCAGGAAGACGAATTTGGATTATGTCCGAAAGTGAAATGTTTAACTTTACAATTATTCTAATGTCATATCCGCATAAAATAAAGAAAAAATAAAAGAAAAACTTTACGACTATTAATTAATGTAAAGTGTATTTTGAAATTATTGTCTAATATAAAATAGTAACTAAAAATAACGCTATTTTTGAATTGGCAGCCCTATGTAGGACTGATGTCCCCGGATATTGATAGCAGGTATCTCTACTAGAAATAGTTTTGGTAACGCATTACAGATAAAATGCGTTGTGGGTAGGCCCTCGCAGGTTGATTCTGGACCGATAACTGGTTTCGTCTTGTGCGAGACGAGATTACCGATTCGTAGTTTTGGAGAGATTCTATTCAAATACCCTATTTGTTGTTGAGATTGTGATATTTGTGATTATAGATTCAGTTACAAGTACGTTACTGGAAAAGAATTCCAAAATATACCTCTCTGCTTTGATATCATTCCTTTTTAAATTTTATTTGTTACATAAGTTTTCTAATAATGTAAATAAAGTTAACTTTAGAAATAGCTAGCTTTAAATGTGTATTAAAATAATATTATTGCTTAATAATGAGACCTTAATGGATTCATTAAGATCTTAAGATTAATTAAGATTTAATTCATTAATTAAACAGAAAATATTTAGGTTATACACAAAAAAAAATTTGAATAATAAAAAATATAGGTACCTAACTACCTTTATAAATTATACACATTTTTTATTTTATTTGTTGTTAATTTATATTTTTTTATTCTTACATGTATCGTTTATAACTTTCTTTCTCTAAAGATATTTGTTTTTGTGTATCTGGAATTACTATCGAAGTAATCACTGCAGCTCAAGATGTGATGAATTTTAATACTTTATAGGACATTGGTCCTACTAGAAGTTGATCATAGTTGTATTGCTGCTTGAGAATTAAATTAAAACGCCAAGTATGTTCAGATGATTTCTTATATTCAGTAATTTGTTTTTCATCTTAGTGTTTGTACATTAAATTGCGAGCTTCGATCAATCAAAATTTTCTAAAGAGATTGCTTATAGTCGCTTAAGAATTCTACTTTTAATTAAAAGTAAACAGAGACAGTTGCGTCAACTAGCCTGTTGTGTATCGTATGGAAAAAAATGAAAGCAGTCGACCGGCGGTCATTCAAAGTATGTTACCAACACCATATGTCGCACGATGACACTTTAGAGAACAAAAAAAATCAATAACGATTCGGACCACTGACAGAAGGTCAAACAAAACCATAACTAGCTTCGAATATTCGTAGAATACGTTGTAAATCTCTTTTATAGCTACTATGGCGTAGCCGTGACGTTTGAAATATTACTGGGAGCCTTCTACCTGGACTGGGATCATCATTATAGTCTGCAATCATTGTCGGCAAGTCGAAGTCATTTCGGACCTTTTTGTGGAAGATATTCTCAATATTATAGCGAGAAACAACGAACTTAACGGTCATGCACGCCATAAGCTTTTTACAAAAGACTTTTTTGCTAGCCGACGGAATGAGTTTAAAAGCAATCTTGTAAAACAAACCGCATCTTGTTTTGTGATTAGTAATGATGGGTCGATGAAATATGATGAGTGTTGTGTGTTTATGGTTGTGGATAATTAAAAAATGTTTTCAATGATTATGCTGTTTTAAAATAGTCTATCGCTATTATAGTCAATGTATAAAAACTAATAATAGTTAAAAAATCGGGGTATAATTAAATGCGTCCACATTTGTATTTAAGTTGATTTTAAAATAAACAATATGTATGATGGTAATCATAAATCAGTATTTTTTTATTAAAATTTAAAATGAAGATGATTAAGTCATCTTGGAAATAAATAAGAAGTATACATTGGAGTGTTATAAATACTTAACATTGATATTATTATTAAAAAAAAATAGTTAAATTATTATTCTTTTTGGAGGTTAATTGATAGAAAGTAACATATTATTTGTTTAAATTATAACATGTAAGTATGTATTTAAAGCTTTAAGTAAATAGTCCTGTGCTTTCTTGTAAAATATTCGTATTTAGTGTAATATTTGTGGTTATTCATAAAAAATAGTCAAAATGTGTACTTAATTGTGTCATTATTTTGTAATTATTTCAAATGATGTATTATGTAATTAACTTCATATGGATATAAAGGTTATGGATACGAAACAACAAAATATTTTGATAAATTATTTATTTTTAAGTTATTAGCACGTTTAATGGTCGACAAAATCATACTCAGATATTTATATTGTCTGCATAATTACAAATAACATTTTGCGCACAAACATATATTTCACAAAAATATTAAATGAACATTTATAATACAAAGTAATAACTTTATTTAACAATAGAAAAGATATTTATAATTATGTAGTCAATATTTACATTGTGTCAACATTATTCACATCTTACCTAATGACTAGTAAAACTATACAGACATCAATAACTCTTATACAATATGTAATTACATCTATGTACAATATATTTGGTAACAATGAGATAATATAATATACTATACCAAAATACTTATACAAGTTTTATTCAATCCCTATACTGGCAATATTTGTTAGTCTACGCATTATGTATTTATCAGTCTTAGCGGATAACAATATCCTTAGTCAATTCAATTTACAAATGATACATTTAAAGATCAACATTTAATACATATCTATTCAATGATGTAAGGCTAGATTCTACGATACGTATGGGATATAATTTTGTAACAATACAGTCTCTTTATAACGTAATATATAAATAGGCATGTCTACTTCAAGGAACCAATTAGTCAATATTTGGCCGCAAAGATCTAACCGAACATTTTATTATCACGACGTTATAAGGCATGGCCAACACAAAGTACTGCCTATTCTACACATGTGCTTGGAATGTAGCGATCCATTTAGAAATATCTTTCAGAGATAACGAGTTTTGAAACATGTTATCTGTGTACAGTCGAATGGGTTTGAGGTAAGCACTCGTGTACAGAGGATCGAGGTTGTAAGTAACCTTGCTCGTCGAGCATCGAAGGGGAGTGATGGTTGGGATGTTTACGCATCGTGTTAGGAGGTCTGGGTCGACCGCCATATGGCTGCTCATAGTTTTGAGTGTCGATAGAAATGTAACTATGATGCGGGTTATCGCAGTCTTGAATTTGACTCGTCAGTGTTGTGTTAGTCAACATTGATGTGTCGTCCTCAATAGTTATACCAACGTTGGCAGCCGTCGGTGTCTGTGGAGGGATTGCGTCGTATTTGTACCATTGCTCAGGCGCAGTAGGCGAGGCCGTATATCTAGAAGGATGCCGTCTGCCATTTGGACAGACGCCATGGTTGTAATTTATTGAGTCTTTATTCCATTGTAAGTTTGAGATATCTGGCATAACAAACCTTATTTTTTCCCAAAACTTCTTTTCACCCCACAAAAGAACGTTACATGTTTTCAAGTAGCTCTGGAAGTCTAAATCTAAATTTAGTGCACTTACATCTGTTGTTAAGATGAATACTACTCTATGCCGTCTAATGGAAGGGTGAATAGAAGTGATGACACTTTTAATTGCCGCTTTAAATGAAACTTTGGACCATTCGTTTTGTAAGAAGTTAAAAGAAACGAATATTAATAATCTCTTTGATGATTCAGCGGCATTAGTTATCTGTTCAGATAAGTAATTTTCAGGTGCATGTTGTAAGTCTCTGTAATGGAAACACATTGTATATCCAAAGTGCTCCATTTCAGGCGCTACCACTTTAGAAACAAAGTCATCATCCAACAAACTATATACAGCATAGCCATCATACAATCGATCTCTATCAAGTTCACTCTCTTGAATAGAAGCACTTTTAAATAATCTAACTCCATATTTTGAATGCGCCCATAATCTTACATTTTGCCTAAAAGAGAAAGCTAAGGCACCGAACAGTAAAATCAATATTACACTTATTAATACTACAGCTAATAGTGGCACAAAGTTCAGCTTAATAGTGCTTACTTCATCATATTGATATGGTTGATTTTCAGTTGGAACAGTATTGTCAATTACACTTGAATCACGACACTTATCTATTACATCAAATACAGTCAAATTTTTACTTTGTCCATTATCGTCTGCACAAAACACTTCTAGTGGGTCTTCATAATTCTTTTTAAACCAGTTTTGCAATGACATAATGTTGTCACAAGTACATGTAAAAATATTACCCTGCACATTAACATTTTCCAAATGTGTAATAGAGGCCAATTTTTTATCTAAGTTAAGAATCTTATTGCCTTGAAAATGTATTACTCTCAAAGATGACAAATTCTCAAATGTTTTGTTAGCGACTGTGGTCAGAAGATTATCATTTAAGTAGAGCTCTCGTAAGTGCTTTGTTTGAGAGAACTCCCCTCCCGACAATTCAGTTAAATGGTTATTTTCAAGATGAAGAACGTTTAACGAATGCAGTCCATTAAAGGTATCATTGTCAATAGAAGCTATATTACTATTATTCAGATACAGTTTATGTAACTTCTTCTTGCCAATAAACAAATGGCTTCCCAATGAAGCAAAATCATTGCCATCCAAATATAATTCAGTAGCATCCATAGGTATTTTTTCGGGAACCTCAGTGTACCCAACATTAGAGCAGTCTATAACGTTAGAGTTCCAGTTGCTGTCATGAAAACAAGAGCAACCTTCAGGACAAGTCATTTTGCAATCGCAAGCCTCAAACTCACAACAGAAGCAACTTGAAGAACAATGAGTTTCATAAGAACAAAGGAACTGAGTTTCAGGAACATCCATCAAATTTGTTTTCCCACCATATTTATTATTAACAACTTCACAAGCTACTGTATCTAAATCAACAAATCTCGGATATTGCCTCATGTGATTCCAAAGATTAATTTTTTGTAGCCAAATCATGTGACAGTTACATACAAATGGATTGTTCCCAATAAAGAATTTTGGCAATAATCTGTGCTTTGGTATGTGGGGCAGAGTGAACGCCGATAACTCGATAGTTCTCAATTTATTGTCAGTCACGACTACCTTTTCTAAGTTTCTTTTTTGTATGAATGTACCTGGATGAATAGTTTGAATTTTGTTATTGTTTAAGAAAAGGACTTCTATAGAATCCGGTACAGACCTTTCGTCAATATTTTCTAAAGCGTTATAGCTAACGTCAAGCATTCGAATATTTTGTTGCGTATTGTGCTCGTTTTCTAGTTTCGTTATATTATTTCTGTGAATATCTAGCCATTCTAACCCCTCGGGCATGTAACTGTAGTCGAAATAGATGATATTATTATCAGATATATTGAGCCAGCCTAGGGTACTCATTTTGTTAAAAACACCGCGAATATCGCTCATTCTATTTCCGTCTAATCGTATTGCTTTCAAAGTAGGGTTAGATAAAAATGCATCCTGTCCAATATTCTCAATCTTGTTAGAAGCTAGATTTAGTACTTGCAATGAAGGTAACGTGCTAAATGTGTCTTTAGGAATATTAACAATATGGTTGTCAACTAAGCGTAATCCGTAAAGTTCTTCTAAACCTTCAAAGGATGTATTTGAAACCTTCGATATGTTGTTTTTTCCAATGTCAAGAGATTTCAAAAATCTTAACTTCTTAATCCCGTCTGGAATTGCATTCAAACTATTTCCATTTAATCCTAAGTCTTGTAAATAAGTTATATTTTCAAAACATCTATCATGAATGGTTGAAATTTTATTGTTGTCCAAGTATAACTGACTAAGAACAAACAAATTAGAGAAAATATGCTCGTTCAAAACCTTTATTTTGTTATCTGAGATTGAAAGTTGGTGTAAATTCTTTAATTCAGCAAAAGCACCATTACTAATTACTTCAATTGCATTGTTATCCAGATTTAAGACTTGTAAATTATTCAAATCTTGAAACGATTTTGGATCCAAACGACCAAGTACATTGTATGACAAATTCAAAATGACAAGTCTAATAAGGCCTGCAAATGTATCTCTGTTAACCCAATCATTTGTTAATCGATTCCGAGACAAATCCAATTTCTCAAGCTGGTCAAGACCTTCCAATAGACCAGGCGCTAATACAGAAAGCGAATTGTTCGCTAATGAGATTTCTTTGATGACACGTGAGGACTGAAATAGTTCAGGGGGAACAGCGACTAACTTATTACCTGACAAATTCAGAATTTTTAATGAGTTCAATCCTACAAACGCTCTATCACCAATCTCATTAATTAAATTATTCTGAATTTTCAAAACTTCTAATGATCTAAGACTAGACAGTCCGTTGTCGGGCAAACGTAAAACGTTGTTATGAGACAAATCAAGCATTTTCAATCCAGTATTACACGATTTACCAGGGGCAATAGGCCCTTTTCCCCAGTCGGAGAATCCTATTTCTGAAATGTCTTGAATTCTGTTATTGGTCAAGTTTAATGATTCTAAGCTAAAAAGCGGACAAAATACTTCCGAAGGTAGCATGTAAATATTGTTGTCTCCTAAATCTAATGATCTAAGTTCCATTAAACCACGAAAACTCTCGGCGTGAAACTCCATTGTCATCGCTGGCCAATCGGTGTTGTAAGAGCGTAGAGTCAAACTGGTCAAATCCCGCAGAGGGGACAGAACAGTAGCAGGCACGTAGCGTATCTTGCAGTATTCAATGCGCAGGTCCTCAAGTTTACGCAACTGTCCCAAAAAGCTACCAGTGTTCATGTGCAGTGAACTTTCGAAGAAGAGCAGATCTGTACAAGTAAGCTTCAACTTGTTGATGTTGTACGCCTGCGCGGTAGTGATGTTTTTAAACAAGAAGTCTGCGGAGCCGATGGTTTTGATGTTACACGTGAGAAAGTTAGATTCACTCAACTTTGCGTCCGAATAGTCCCACTGACAGCCGGCGGGGGCGGGCGGCGCGGAACGTGCGCGCGCACCGGCCACCACAACCAAACACATCCAAACTTTTAACGAAATCATTTCGTATAAGTTTTTCGTCATATTTTCACTGTAACACAGTTCATTTGTCACTTATATATCACTAGTAGTACAGTTCAAAACTTTTAGTCACTTTGCGATCGATAAATTAAAGTTTGTACCGGTGTGTACACTTCGTTTTATAACGTATGTAAACAGAGATTGCGAGAGCGCGGTAAAACTTTTGACGCAGCCATGCTCCCCTGCGGTCGGGCGGTAACTGACCTACGTAAGTTTGAACGAACGAAAGCCGCATGGGTGTCAGGCGGAGGGGAGCGGGGGGCGTGGAGGGTCTCGAAGTCGACGGGTGGGACCCGCACTGCATCGGTTTACAACAGATGGCACGCGTGTTTTTAAACACTTGAAAAATATTGGTTATGCAGCGTAGAAGACTTAGGCCTGCGTGATTCGTTGGCTGCACCTCCTCAGGTTACATCTCAAAGGAGGTCGCTTCAACAAAGCGCACAGTAGCACTGTGAAACACCAGTTATTGTTTACTATGTTATTGTGACTATTTTAAAACAGAAAATAGGTATTATAACTTATTTTGTTAACCGGTTTTGTACATATGTTATTCAATTACATTGAATTTTTAATGGTGTCAAAATTTATTGTATTTTATTTTAAAGCCTGCAGTTGTTTTTATTACGAAAATTTAGGAAATTATTATGTGAATTACAAATATCAAATAACGTTATTTATCAAGCAGTTCATAACATTATTTACGATTTAGATATAAATGCGGTGATGCTTTGGGTAATTAATGTTTTTAAGTTAAAGAAGTTGAAAAGCTGCATGTATTTTAAGAAAGTTTTTAAATTGAAATCAGGAGGGGTGTTGGATCTTAATTGTGTAAATCTTAAGGGTTTGCTCTCATACATCTTTTAAGAGCACAAACCCACAAATAATATTATTATAATTTGTTAAAAAGAAATATCACTGTTAATTGATTTGGCGCTACATTTTTAGAGTAACTAACGAGCTTTCTGTGCACCTGATGAGTGGTGACTACCGTCAACTGACTGATAAAAGCTTAACTTGAAGTTAGCCAAAGATTTATTGCTAGCCCTAAGAACTCAATTGAATCTTGTCAAAAATAATTAAAATTGGTAGACTTTACATATCTTGCAAAATTTCAAGATGTTTACTTTTCCGGCAACTTATTACAATTTACTGGACTAGCTTTCACCAAGATAAGCCATAAGTCATACATCGCAACATGAGAGTCACATAAAGATATTTTAGATAGCCCAGTATTATCAAGATAAAAGTGTGGGTTGAGTAAGTATCATAGGGTGAATAATTCGCCATTCATCACGATTTTAGCATATAGAGTGGGTCGTGGCCACTCGTGGCACGATGTTACTTGGTTCAAATGTCTACTCATATATGAATGATTTCAGTCCTGTAAAATATGAGATGCGTCCCGAGGAAGCATTAAAAAGTAAGATGTTGACAACAGGGATAGAATACAGAGAAATATGATCAGCTAAAAATGTTTTTAAATTCTCTAAAGTCTAAATAACGTAGGCTTTGATTAACAATTAGTGGTAGACAATGGATCACTACCTAACAGGATAATTAGGTCACGAATTCATACTTTGAAATATAATATTTCATAATACGGTATGATATGGTATTGTGGTTCTACTGTATGCAATCGTTGAAAAGCTGTATCTGCTTGTATATGCTTTCAACCGTAATAAACTTTAATTTGCTGTTTACTTCTTAAAATTATTTGATTTTATTAGACCCTTAGTCTTACTCTTTTCGATACATAATGAATCCTTCCGGTTTACATCTTAAGCTTTTTTGGATTTCATTCATCGCAGTCGCTACCATCTCCCACGGTAGACGCAATTCGACGCGCGTGTCGTGGCATTCGATGGTTTGCGATTAGCTCCGGTGACTCAAGAGTTTCAAGTTTTTCAACTACCACTCCATGGGCTTCGACTTTTTAGGATTTAATCTTTTTTGGGTTTTACTTATTTATACAAATAAATGAAAACGGAATGAGAATGTTTGTCTGTAGTTTTTTGGAAAGTTTACCACAGAGTTAATTTTTATAAGTGATCGAAATAACTTATGGTCGCCTTTGTTGAAAATACATGTAAAAATAATTACTTATAACTTAGATTATTGAGTAATGTACGTATTCATTATTATTATTATTATATTAATTATATATTTATTGCACAACATACCTATATAAATTCTCGTGTTAAATGCAGACTTTTGCTTTATGGGAATTAAAACAAAGCCACAAAAACAGTGATAGACATAGAAGAGTTCACTGAACATGAATTTGTTAAAGGATTAAATTTTCACACAATGGCTAACGTAATAACTTATGCCGATATTGTGTTCAAATGTACAAATCATTATATAAAGCCAAAATATTATTATGAATGGACAAGAATCTTCGATCCCAAAAGTGCACAATAAAATAAATTGTATGTGGTTTTTATTACAGTCACACGTCTTTTCAAGATTTTTTGACACCGCAGTATCTTTTGTGAGCTATTCATACTCTTTCAATTTGCTCTAAGCTGTCAATCATTTTCTATTGAGCGCTGTATCCGCCCCTTCCGTCAGAATTTATCGTGTTCGTATATGTACTTCCTTTTTAGATTTACCACGATAAATTGGTTGTTCGTTATGAAAATTGATATGAGAATTCAAGATTAAAGTGTCTTTTTCCTATATTTTTTGCACAATTCTTGTTTGAGCACCCAGCATAAAGAATGTCTAATATCGGAATGACCTAGGAATAAGAAAATAATAAGTGCTTAATATAAGAAGTTAAAAAGCGTTAGAAGGTAAAAAGCAAAATTGTAATTATCCTATTGTAAAATATAAGAAAAGAGACGAAAAAATAAAGGAAGTAATAAAATCAATAAAAATAGAAATTTAATAAAATATACATATATTCGGCACATTAATTAAGCTAATAAAAAGAGTATGCATTTGAATAAACATTTTCCATTTAACATGAGACATCTCAAATATCTAGCCTATTTTCTAAGAAAAATAGCTATCGACTCACGTCTTGGTCCATTGATATTCTCAGTCAATATTGAGAGTCAATATCTCACGTGGCAATGACGACCTAATATTTACCAGCCAACAACAAACACAATATTACCACTTATCTGTAACAACTGGTTCCGAAAACATCTTATAACCATCTTGCCAAAGAAACGTCTCATAATAATGTTTGCTCTATCATACATCGTCCGACCAATATCAATGAAATTTATGACCACGGAAGACTTAGTTTAGGCTAAAAGTTAAACACTGATTTAAATGGTAGTGATCTGATTATTACTACCTTGAATTTAATTTTATTATACCAAAACAATTTTTGATAAAATAGAATAAGTTTAAATTACATCTCAAAATATCGAGTGGCCATTGCCGTCGTATATTATAATTGTTACCGATCTTGAAAAAAACAAATTATTTAGACATGTAATCATAGACGCAATCTTTTATCATATTGTTATATTTTTTATTTAACTTACCATACCATTCAAACGGGAAATACCAGCGTTATACCGTTTCGAGGGAGAAAAGGATATGACCGTTGTGATAGACCTGCTGAATTTCACATTTAACAAGTAAATTTTTATGTGTTTATTATAGGCACCCGTAAGTACAGAAAATATTCGAGTAATAATGATAAAAATAATACCGCACAACGCAGACGAACAGAAAGGAGAAGAAGAAAGTTTTATAGACGACAGGCAAATTCACACTATAAGAGAGGCGAGAAAGCAATTTATTGTTATCGGCGTATTTGTTGTCGCTGTTAACGCGAACAATAAAACTGTAGCAAAATCAATACTGCAATGATGCCGTATAGTTGAAGGCGTCTCTGCAAAATAAGTAATGAAGCGAGGTAGATTTAATGACGGTAATTATTTGAACCTAATACACGTTAATGTGATAGGTTTTTTTTAATATTCTTTAACTGTTCTAGACGTATTTCATTATGTTTAATATAGATGACTCTTAATTTGAAGTTGATTATCTTTGAAGATTTTTCCTACGCCTTTAAAAAATTATAATTGATTTTAGCAACTTTTCACTGTAGGCCTTTGTCATAATCAATTTGGTGGCCACCACCAGTGACACCACCAGTGTCTTTAACATAAAAGTATTTACTTCACATGTATCAACAAAACGACTGAAACGTTTGTGTTAAGATTTTAATTTCCCCGGTTAATTTATCGTTCTCGAATTTCGACCATTTCGGTGACCGACGAAGCGAGTCGAATCGTAGTGTCCGGAAGCTTCGTAATTGAAACGGCTCTACGTGAAACTTAGACAAGGCAGCACAACTGCAGCCAAATTGAAACCAAACAATATTATTGGAAACAATTGTACGACCAAACCTTTTGACTCCATTCAAAATTGCATTCAGACAATATTTCTTCCTCAGCTCTTTCAAAAGAAACCAGTAGAATTTAAATATAGCCCGCAAGAGAAATTATTGTTCCAAAACTTTCCCGAATTCGTGATAAATTCCTTTAGAAATTATGGCCCGCAATAAAAATGGTGTCCGTCACCACTTAGACAAAAGAATTCTACCGCAATTATACTATTGCCGCCATGAATCTCAGAAACAATGGCTTTTAAGTTGTGAGGACGATTTTGACTACTTTACGGCTGTCAACACCGCAAATAATTGTTTTATACCAAATATGCTTCTGTCGTAAATCTTCGTTGGTCGTATTGTGTAGATGTTGTAAAACAAGAAACATTTTTGTTTGCAACATTTTAGTTTATCATGGCGCGCGGTCAACAGATAAACATGTCTCAAGAACGGTAAAAGTCGTGTCGAAGACTTTATTATTACAACATACCTCATTAAACGTTACACGATTTCGAAATAACTTTACTAATCGATTGTTTAATTTATTACTGTTTGTTACGTCGTTACCTTTTTCCGGTCGTTTATCTGGATGGACAAATTTAAAGTGTCAAACCTTAAAAGCGCAATTCTTTTATAAAGAAGACATCGAATCATTTAGAGGTAACATTGGACTTAAAAGACGTTTTAGAGATAATCGGGACAAAATATTGCTTAAACCTTGATAAAGGACTTGTCTTATAGTCGACAAGTAATATGTTGGTTGAGATGATAGAAAGAAAAATAATTAAGAGATGTATTATTAATTTTCTTTGTTACTGACAACGAGTGAATTGATAACAAAGATTAAACTGTTCGTATCTTAAACTACAAGAAAACACTAGTAAATAGAACTTTAAAAACATACCAGCAAAAGCAGTCGTATTAGAATATTAAAGGAATTTGAACATTCCTATGACGAAATCGTAAAAATTGTCGTATACCCTTTAGCGGTAGAACAAGATGGCTGGTGGTCTCAACGAACAGGTACTCCCAAGGCACGTTTCGAGTCAAATAACCTGCAAGAAAGGGCCCGAAACAGAAAACGCTTTGTGCTAAAAACGTCGACCCCTTATCTTCCTTAGATGGCTCGTTACCATAGACTGAAGTATATTTATAGAGAGCTTTATTTTGATAAATAACGGATGAAGGCGAGTTTTAATTTAATTTTTTCGTAGTAAATGTTTTATTTTTTATAAATACGCCATTGAACTTTGAATGATAACATTGGTCGTTTAATAATGCTTATGTTTTAACTATCTTTTATCTATGTCAAGTATAAAATACGTGCGCTTAATAAAATACTTGTACTAATGCTTAATTGCTTCGTTTATTTTTAAAATTTCACATGCATTTGAGTACCCGTAAATCTGTAATTTATATTAAAGCTTAAACTCATATTCACAACAAATAAAGCACTGGATGTAAGTAGAATTCCACTTTAGGAATAATAGAAACTAAAAATAAACCGCACAAGCTCACGTTCATATTTTATTCCTGCTCGGCTCAAAATTTTGCGTCGCGCAATCAAAATTATGCATCAGCATTATTGTGGGTAATAAACAAGGCGCGTTATTTCTCACTTTCAAGCGTTTCTCCAAATAGAATATCTATCATAGGTATTTCCATATTCGTGCCGTGTCTCTCGTCTTCATGTCTATCGTTGGATCCCGCTTCTGAGGCTTCGCACGAAGTCATCATTCATACGAGGAGATATCATCGTCGCTCTTCGTGGCCACGGCTCGGCTTGTTAACAATAAAAACGTTATCCGCTCCTTACACAAAATGTATCTCGGGAAAATGTCCAACCTCTGCTGCCTTTATTTTACTCCTTTTGCATTAGTCCCTGAGTAGATTAAAATACTTATGCTCGCTTCCCTTTAGTCCTTTATTTCTGATCTGTTTTTTTTTTTGGAGGATTGAGTATTCAAAATTTATGTGCAGTAATATTTATGTTGGGTACATTGTTTACAATGATTAACAACATATCATTTTAAATGGCTTGTACGTTCCAAACTGTAACATTGTAACAAAAAAGTTTGATTCGGAATACTGGCATATCGTATTCGTATTTATTTTATTTTACAGGTATTATTAAAAGCATATTAAATTAAAAACACAAGAAGGTCTTTATACAGATAACAGGTTCGACATAAATATGTTGTGCCTATTAAAACATACATTAGTATACCACACTCTATGCCTAAATATCAACACGATTTGCTTATTTTGCAATAAAAACCAAACATTTGAAATTAATCATATGTATAATATCCAATGCACTTCCGTAACAAGAACGAGAACTTCTAGACTGGTATAATATTAATTAGTATCTACTAATAGGGATACGGTACAGTTTAAGTGAACACGACGAAGCCATTCATTTATAATGTAGAGGAAACGGCGGCACAAATTGTCAATCAGCGAGCGCCCTAAGCACACGTAATTAACAGGTGCATTAGCATGCTGCATTATGTATGCTATTGGATCTGTAATGTAGAATGTACTAGAATTATATAGAGAAGCCAGATTTTACATTTGCAATCTTAAAAGTTAATTAAGTATGAGAAATATATTGTTTCATTCTTTCGCTCTCTCTTTGTCGTGTGCAGGTTAAGTTTGCCTCTTAAAAAACTAAAAATTTAAAATTAACACAAATATTTGTGTTATAAAAAAATCAAAGTACAACAATAATTTTTAATCTCATGATCATTTAAATGAAAAGTAATTGAAATAAAAACACGAATCATTACACTGTTGAATAACAATTTGTAATTTGATAACGTCGGCACTTTGTATAAATAAACAAGGTTTGGTATTGTAATAATAAAATTCACATCCTCTTACAGCAAGTGCTTGAATAGTATTGAAGAGTCATCATTGGTATCCTGAGCAAAGAACTCTACAGCGATTTTATCATATACAAAATGATTGACGTGTACATGGTCAAATTAATAATTGTATACACGTTTTGTGACATGTGTAACATGAAAATAATATTATTTATTGTACTATTACGTATCATTATTGTTATTGTGTGTATCTGTAGTATCATTTAATTATTAAGTACTAGCTGATCCCCGCGGTTTTACCCGCGTTAAAAAGTAAAAAGGAATACTTATTTATCTAAACATAGGTAACATC
>DWPV01000477.1:0-28583 GCA_018251915.1 Urbanus proteus proteus | reverse complement strand
AAAGTTGTCCTTTACACCGGAAACGCAACCTTAGCCGTTTTTACATATGCAAGTGTCATGGCTAATTGAGCCGTAAACAAATACGTACGTCAGAAGTTATAAATATCAATGCTGTACATTTAAGTTTGAGGTCATTATCTGGTTTATTGTTCTACCGTGGGTCGGTAGGCCGTAATTTGATTTGAGCCCAAAATATAAGTACGTAAGCACCTATAATTTTCCATTTGTCCACTACTTTGTGACATTTATCCACTATTGATAGGCATAGATCTCCTCTTGGAGCGAGGGGAGCTCAGGTCGTAGACCATCTCGCTAGCCAAGTGCCGATTGGTAAGCCCCATAAAGCACTTGTTTTCGTGGTAATTAATTCTAACACGGGGATATCTTCGCAAATCAAACGTACGTAAATTTCATCCGTACCTTGGACCCTCAGATTGAAAAGGTGAATCACAAACCTCTTTTTCAACGATAGTGAGTTTTATAACAAGATAAATTAATTTAAAAAATAAAGCAACCATTTTTCTAGGTAGTTTCAAGTTGATAAAATACTTAGAAAAGAATGAATGGAAAACTACAACAAGCTACAAAGCTCATGAATGAACATCTTAACACAATAACAGAATTGTATAAAAAAACAATACAACGTCACTAACAGTAATCCTTACAAAACTTAGAAAGGATCCATTAATATAATCCTAACTTGAAAATGACTACACTTGGAACTTTTGCGAAATCCTCCAAACACCTGCATCGCATCGCTCAACGTCACAGCCATTTATCATTAATCCTATTCACCCCCGCGTCATATGAATCACGGCACGTGTCCACACAACGTTTAAAGACACGTGTCGACCGCCCCGGGACACGAAAATTGTTTAACGTCAACACCCCTGAACAAACGCGTTAGGATAATTATTGTTGTTTTAAAGTTGAATCGTTTTGTATCGCGGTGTTAATAGTATGGAGACGATACAGCTACATTTGTTTCTGCCTTTTAATCTGTGTTCTAGATTGTAGAGTCTGATAAGAAAGACACTGACGAGAGGTTTTAATTTTATCCTCAAGCAACTTTGTGTCTGAACTCGGATGAGACTCCACTCTGATCTAGGGTTGGTTACATGTATCCATAATTATCATAGAATAAGTGGTAACTGCCACCAATTCGTGTGTGCAAGGTTGACAATATGCCTGCTTGCTCCTTATAAACTTGAATAAAAATGTCTCAATTTATTGTGACAATCCAATCTTCACACTAGAATGCAGAACACAGCATTTCTTTTTGTTGACTCTCATGTTTGTATTAACATACTATGTTACTTCAAACACACAAAAGCCCCCATTATGTGTAACATTATTTAACGAAAATGTTTACACATATTATGTACACGTATGTATGTATATCTCTGCCAAAACAAAACTAGTTTACTTAAAGCGTCGGGCATCGTAAACAAATCTGCCGGAGCTTCCTTTCTTCCGTTTCGTGGAAGATCACTCCCCGAACGTAAACAAGGCAGTCTTTGTGAGCCCGAGGGGGGACGTAATTGATTGTTAATGTGAAACCGAATTCAATGTTTATGAACCGTAAACAGACTAAATATGGATGGGATGTGGTACTTTGTCTTCGGACAAAACTGTAGCTTTGTCGTGAGTTTATACAATACTTTTATATGTAAGAGATATCCTAATTATTATAAATGCGAATGTCCGTTTATTTGTTTGTTTGTAATGCCTTCACGCTTCAACTACTCAACCGATGGTTATGAAATTTTGCACACACATTGCCGGAGGTCTGGGAAAGGACATAGAGTACCTTTCATCCCGAAAAGTGATACTACTCCCGAGGGATAGAAAAGTAACTTTTATACCTACAATGTACCTACTTTTATACCTACGGCCTCTATGTGTGAATGTACTTGAGCGCGGGCGAAGCTGCGGGTAAATATGTATACCTATAAACTAAACGACTGCCGTTGGCGTTTTTTGGCGCACTCTTAATGGTTTATTCCCTTAAAAGAGAATGTCTTGCAATTTAGTTTTTATATCTTGTTTGTAATGGAAAATCTAGAAAAAGGAAGTTATTGTACAGGGCTGAACAATATCGCACGTAAACATTCTTATCTAGTTTTACGTATGCGCATATATTTGCATGCACGCGCATATATTTAAGAGTAACTCGTTATGCACGGATCAACCTCTAGTCCTCTAGCCTTCCCTAAGAACCCTTTTAGAAGTACCAGAAAATTTAGGTTAAATTTAAGCTCCACCACATTTATTGGGTTAAAATTCAGTTGCATGATTCGACCTACATATACTAACGAATTTACCAATTCAAGATGAATAAGAACTTGTATAGATTTCAAGCTAAAGCAGTTACCGTCTTTTTTGCTTTCTTCAATGTTCAATTCAAAATACAATAATGCCCTCAGGTGTCACTTCCGGGAAATAACGCCTTAGCATTTGAACACTTTTCGTCGATTGCATGTCTATTGTTGTCTCTTGTTTAGTTTTTTTTTCTTTTATTTCCGTCCAACATTCAAAATTGTGAGGCAATAAGCAGTAATTCTTAATTTATGGTGGTCTGGTAAGAGAGATATACTTATCCGAGGCGTTCCAACTTAGTCCTCAGGGCTAGCAACGCATCTCTGCTTACCTCAGACAAGACTTATTTAATGTACATAGGCGGTAGTGCTGAATTACTATTAGATGCACTACGTGATCGTTTTCTATTTAATTATCGAAAAAAAAATGCTTTAAATATTCTATTGTTTTTCTCAGTACCTACCTTTTTATATATCTTGGCATCTCATTTGGCAATGCAGTGGCAGGCTACGCGTGCCAAGTCATTCCAGTTTATATTCTGGGTTCAACACCCGATGGGCAGGGGTGTTAATTATGTTTATTGTTATTGTATCTGTGTTATATTACACTATTGACTATGATTAGGTTTATGTTATATTTGCAAGGCTGTACATATATCGAAGTGTCATAACATATATGGCTTCCTGTTTCACAGCAGCGTACAATTTCTTAATCCAATCCTATAAAAATTGTATAGCGTGTATTTGAAGAGATACAAGTGTCATCTGACCTCATGTAGGACAAATTTGACCTCAGGCAAAAAATCTATTTGGAGTTGATAACACATATAGGCAGTGACTGTAGGTACTCTTTACATGTGTTTTGCTTGCATTGAACAAAAAACGTCTATTGTCTTTGATTTTTTGACTCCCAAGTCTCCGACGTAATCATATGCTACCATAGAGTTATTATGCTTTGAGTAGGGGAGCCATAGGCTGACAAGATGACAAACCTTATCTTTGTCTAATCACTTTTTAAGAATAGGTAGCCTAATTTTCTTGCTCTTTTTTTCGATGGACATATTTTAGGCTGGCTCTATCTATGTATAATAGCTCTATTCTATGTATGCTACATGGATATGATACAAACACACAGACAACACAATTAGTTGTAATAAAATTTGTCCATCGAAAAAAAGAGAAAGCGAATGAGGCTACCTAATTTAATAAATTGATTAGGCAAAGACAAGTACATATAAGTTTGTCATCTTTCCTCTTTTATTATTAAAGGTACAACTCTCACACTGACAGATTTTCCTATGGACCTCCTACTCTAAGTATAATAACACTATGTATGCTACACGGATATGCCACAAACACCCAGACAACACAATTAGTTGTAATTGAAACAACAAACGTCAAGCTTGGCGCCCTTTATCTGAACGTTACGGTCGCGGGCTATAATTAGTGTGTGCGATAATTGTTTTATTATTAAAATGACAGATACCTACCTACTGCAGCGTAATCGATCGGTTTTCAACGTTGTTATTTATGTATGATAATGAACGAGCTTTGAGGAAACGTATTTATATTAAACTAAAGCAGTTAATGGTCTTAATAGGTAGAAATTGTGTCTAGGGCCTAGAAAACGAAAACAATGATAGTTTCAATTAATCTTATCATTTTTATTATCGATCACGATGTAGCAAACGAGCAAGCACTCCACGTGGTGGTAAGCGGTCACTACCGCCCATGGACATTTGTAATCTACCCTAGATGAGATCATTATGACTATCATCATTATTATTTATTTATTTTTCGTTAAAAGCCACTTTATTTGAATTCTATGCAGCCTAGAAAACACAAAAGGGTTAAAAAATTTAATTAACCACGAAGTCACCGAGTCAATCATTATTAACACACATATTAAATTGTCAAGTTACATGTTTGTATGTTGAAATTAAATCCAATGCCGAAATTTGTACTAAAATCATCTATCACTTGTAAGTGGTCACCGCAATGGGTATATAACTATATATCATACGCATTTCAAATTGAACCGGAATTATGGCCGAGCTTGGTGACAGATTGCAAAAAATATTGTAACGTTTCGTGTACAGTCACACCCTGGCAACTGGAATGTGGCCGCAACGCTGTCTGATTGAACGAGTGAGGTCTAACACCTTTTACATTTTTTTTATTTGAGTAACTGTTCGCTCTTGGGCACGCCTGTGATATGTAATTGAACACTTCAATGAAATCAGCCAACTGCCGTTGAAGTCCTGAGGGTGGTCAAAGATGTGTTGCAAACTTGCAAGCGGTGAAGATTTGGAATGTCTAAGTATCCGTGTGGTCTGAAGCGCCTCCAGCTCCACATGCCTGATTAGTATAAGGTGAATTATTATAACACATATACATTTTTTAAAAGATGTGTGTTATGGAGTTTCTTGCGCCGCTTCTTCTCCATAACTAAACACCTTCCGAAGTGGTGGTAAAAAAAAAACAGTGACGTTCAAAAAGAATTCTTGTAAAGAATCTACTTTGAATAAAATATTTTTGATTTTGATTGATTGATTTTGATATCCCTTTTACTAGAGATTTAAACCAGATTAGGATTTCTACCACCTGCTAAATAGTAGAGACCGTTGCGCCAGACGGTTTACGGTTGACGTTCACAAAATGAAGCACGTCATTTCCAAAGGTCTACCCAAAGGACGTCTGATCCCACGCAGGCAACCATACAGACGTTATAGTTATAATACACACATTAAATGTAAAAACTACATAACCATAAAGTGTTTGAAAATTAATCTATGACTTTCCTTGTCGATGACTTATCTTACTGACTATTGCCTAGTTCATAGGTACTAATATCCTTGTACAAATCCTTAATATGTCTAAACCATTTGACACGGAACTTTTAAAACACATAAAAAAAATATATTTAAAAAATATATTAATTATTTTGTACTACGAAACACCCTATGCGGGGGTGTGTAGACAGCGGTGCGGGCGCTAGTTTTTATTATAATACAGGTTTAGTTGCATGTGTGTCACGAATATTACGGCCAGCGGTGAACGTAAGGTCAAGCGGCTATAAAATGACAGTTCATTCGTTAGTCGACACCGCCGGCGAATTACCTACAGTGTGCGTTTTGGTTTAGCTTTACAAACGAATTGTTTCACGCGATTATCACTCATAATCGCGAGGGAATTAGTGATATATCCCCGTGCAATGTTTGCGTTGGAAGTGCAAACTTTGCGGAATAGGTGGCAAACGGTAATACTATTGTGGTGGTGATTATGTTATACTAATTGATAATGATCATTATCTGTGGACACGTTCCCTTTCCGTAGGGTTATTTCTGTGTACACAACTTTGCTGTTTGTTAACCTTAAGTTATTATAGAGATAGTTGCAATTATTTCTTGTGACGATTGCGATTGCATTTTATAACATTAGACAGTGGAAGCTTCACATATGACAAATCTATCAAAATATGTCACAATATGGTTAATGATGTTCCTCATTTAATATGTCACCAAAATATTGTGTCATATTTTAACTTCAATTTCCAATAAATACATTATTATTTACATAACTTTATGTCACTTCTGATATGTTTTCTTGTTCGTTTGTACATTTTTATTACATCACTTCAGCTCAAACGTTTTTGAGTACAGACAAGAACTCAATCTGTTGGAAGGTCAATATCACAAACCAAGCACGCCCATCGCAAATCATTTCCTAATACAGGAACGTCACACCTGCCGGTGACACTTTGACAGGTACAGTACAGCTGACATTACGTGCTTAAACGTCAAACTAAATGCCCATACACGCCCTACGAACGTTATGTCATTCAGTTTTGACAGGGGAGACAATGGCGGACAGTTAGGAATAATGGTCTACGCTACAATGCGGATTCTGTATTTTTTTCTAAACAAGATACCGAAATTGATTTTTAAAATAGTAGAAACTTTTCTATACATACAAACAACAACGACCATATCATGAACACATACAAACATGTGAACGAACAAGAAAATGCAGAAAAAATCTAATTTCCTTACTTCTAAATCTAATCTGATTGATGTAGAATCACCAGTTCCATAGTTATTGATTACTACCTACTGATTGTATCAGTATAAAAAACTTGTATCATTATTTAGTTGCAGTTTAGTTTTAGCTCAATAGTAACTTCAGTTTTGTATTTTTTTTAACATCTTGTCAAAACAAAAAAGTAAGTTAGACAATGTTACATAAAAACATTTCAGTTGTAATGTAAATATAAATCAAATAATTTTGCAATAATTTGCAATAATAATTTAGCATTATACGAGTAATTACGTATTACTAAAGTCTAGTAATTTATCCGACACAATTAATTAGGTATTTCAATCGCGATAATGCAATGTACTCGTAGATTAGATATTGAATATGTAAATAGAATGTGTTGCATTGGCAAATATCGCTGGATTTTGCGCACGAACTGTCTTGAGCGCACTTTTTGCGTCGTAGTGATGATGATGATTCCATAATGATGAGCGGAGTTGTCTCTTCCAGATTTTGAAGATGGGTGGACGTATTCGTTTTGACGTTTCAGCTATATGTATTGTTTCATAGTAACGGGTATTACTTAGAAGTAAGCTGAATTTAGGCGATTTGGCCCAGTGCTAATTAGTGGATTTATTTTAGAACTTTTATTATTATTATTATTTAAACGTGGTAGAACTCTATTTAGTTAGACTTCGGCGACACCACCACTATATCTATTTCTGCCTTATAACAGCAGTGTAAAGTACTGCTGTGTTTTGGTCTGAAGGATGTGGTAAGGGAAATATATTTATGCTGCATAAATATATATATTATGGGTGGCGGTGGCCACTAATCATGAGGTGGTTGCATGCCACGTAGCTACGTCATTATCCAAAAAAGTTAAGAGGCCAACATCCGAAACATAGTACGACTTTTACGGTAACATACGAATCATAGTTCTACAACCTTAACACATAGTTAATAACATGTGGGATGTAAGGAAGCACTAGTAAACATAGGTATTACGGTGCATTGACCCGGATTGTCTAGTTAATGATTTATTGCCCGGCCATATATTGTTCACGGCGGGCAGACGAACGGCAATGCCCAATGAGATCACTTACAGTAGTAAAACAAATACTTATTGTAGACATTGAGGTGTCGTATAGACGTCTGTGACAGGATTTAGATGGTGTCTATTCTATTTGGTTTGATTTGTATATCTAGTAGATGACATTAACAACTTAAGTTATCCAGGAAGTCACATTAAACGTATCTACATATATAATTTTCTGTTTATATTAACTTATATGATTACATACTGCTCAAATAAACAGATGGAAATAAAACTGAAATTTGTTGTAGATTTGTAATGAATAAAGATGCAAGATTCGTTCACCACAGAGGCATACGTCTACTCGTATGTCTGTCTTCAAACTTATTAACATACCTTAGCAGTCAGTGGCCGACCTTATCTTAAATTTTATTTAAGATTGATTCCATCCATCATCATGTACAGTACGTTGTTTCGCCACTTAAGATACGTATGAGAGATGGATAATCCAGTTAGATGATAATTGAATTAACCCGACACCACGCCGCCGCAGTTCCGCGCCGTGACCGGGTCACACACGCGTCCGAGATCCAACGCCGGTGGTTTTTGTCCACGATCTTGTGCGGACTCTCGGAACTCGGCGATTGTGTGCACACGGCGTTTTTGAGCCGAGCACTTCTTACCTCCTTGGGTAACTAAGGTATGGTCGCTTGGAACTTAGATCGTACGCCTTCAACATAGGGTTTACGGAGGTGTGCTGTTTATTTCGCAATTATAGAGTGAAAAGAACTTCTAATTAAGATTGAGATTCTTATGCACTTATCGTTTCCAAGTATGCGTGGCTAGTGTGAACTTTTAGTAGTTCACACCACCGCTACCAGGAACTGTGCATGCTAATTCAACTGGTTTTGTTTGTATACGCTCTTCTGCTTCAAAAAGGTTATTAAAAATTAACAAGATTTGTTTCTTATTTAAGTTAAAACGCTGTGACTGCGTTATTTTTTTGTATTAAGGGGCTTAAGGGGATGAATTTCCAAATATGCGCCTAAAATTTTCATCTACCATACCTATGCAAAGAATTCTGCTGCAAGTATACTTGTTTCAGCTGTACCTTGACCATTATAGGATATAAATATTTCAAAATTAATTAATTAGTTTGAAGTGTATTTGTCATAACGTGCATAAATTGTTTTCGAAACTATGACTGGGATAATTGTTTTTTATGGTTAACGTTAAAAATAAGTCAAGGCAAATCGCGTTAAGCTTGGTACACACACGCAATATTTTATTGCTTGTTTTGTTAACCCTGATATTCATAGTTATTAATACAATTAAATAATATTAATTACTTTATCATTTGTAATATGTTTCTAATTTCTATATAGATGTGGGTAATAAAATTATTCTAATTGGTAATAATTGATATAAAAGTTGATGAACAGTTGTGTCAATAAATGTATTTAACTATTTACTTAACAATATAATTTCAGTGATAGAGCAGCCTAACAAAGACGTTAGGACATTTATCATAACATAAACGTATAGGATAAAATAATTAGTACATTAATAATACATAGATTTGACAGAATATTTTAAAATACATATAACGGTGCATCCGTTGGTGTATACCAAGCATAAGTCTTACTCATCCGAACAGAACATAGCATTTTAATTAAGAATGACGCAAGCCTCCTGGAATTTTGGGTTTTTAATACAAAGAATCAATGGTATTGGGTCAAGACTGGATTAAAGCGGCTTTCACACGATTTTCGTGTTACAAACTCGCGATAACGACTCGAAGGCGGCACTCGACTAAATAATATCGAATAGGGTTGGCAGTAAGTCTAATCTTATAGCCGGACAGAACAGTTTCGCCGGACATTTAAGTGGAAAGAGCGGACACCCTAGATTATTGAGGATTTTTGTGTATTAATACGAAATACCTACGAAAAAAAAAATCGGTAAAAAAAATATGTTTTTTTTTTTAAATTTAAGTTGAATTGCGAGGTGACTAGTCAAATGTTGTAAAGCCTAATAAAAGCCGGACAGCCGGACTCCCTTAAATTTGGTGTATTTAAAAAGCCTACTGTCCGGCTTAATCCAAATGCTCGACAACCCTAATCGGAGATAAACCGAACAGCGCCACAAATATTGTCCCGGGACATTGATGGATAATTAAGATTGGAGAAAGGCCCGTCTTAATTATCGAGACCCTAATTAGATAGAGGGGTCAGTCGATAATTATGTCTTGGATTAACCCTGTGGAGGTCGCGTTCATTAAACACGAGATAATAAATCCTTATTCACAGAATGCGGCAGCTTTTCGTTGTGGATGGTAAACGACCCTCGTGGTGGAACGATCACCATAGTCTGATCACCATATTCTGATGAGTTCCGGGTACAATCCCTTGCTAAACAGATTTGATTGATGAATTTGGATCTATGTCCTGCGTTTGGGTATTTTTTTATGATCAAAGTAGCAAACGAGCATGCAGTCCTCCTGATGGTATGTGGCAACTGCCCATGGACATCTGTAATCAACCCTATATAAGATCAAGGTCCTACGTGAGGTTGACCACAGATGCGTTGCTACCCCTGAGGACTGAGCTGGAACGCCTCGGATAGGTCTCCCTAACTTTTATGTATTCCTCTTTAACTCTATACGTGACATCCACGATATATAATTTAAAAAATCTGTGATATTTTTGATCAAAGTGAGCTAAAGTAAACAATGTGTATCTTCGCCACAAATTCCTATAAAGTTATTTTGGTGTTATGTCACATGAAATAATTCATTTTACGTAATATTTTAGAGTAATCGCATAGGAATGTCACAAGGAAATGTGGCGAAATAAATAACAAAACTAATCTAACGTAGACTCCGTTTAAACTATGCAGATTAACAACTCCATGTGAATATTTTAAGCATATATCATTGTTGAACTAATTTTTTAGGCTTTTATATTAAAAGATAGATTTAAATTCGTATTAAATGTTACAAATTTTCATATAAATAAGTTATCAATGCTTTCTCTCTCGATGTTTGCAAAATGTATGTCACCTAACGTTTTGTCATTGTCGTGTTGAATTAATTTAACTAGATCACAGTAATATATTAGGTATCTGTTGCGTTTCGAAATTAATTTTAGTGTGAATTCGTTCCATGTTTTGAGTATGAATTTGTAATAACCTAGCCAAGTCCAAGAAACATGACGAAACTATGAGGATTTTACATTTTTATACAAAACTAACCACAATGTGTGGTTTGTGTCGATTATACGCCGTTCATTGACAATTTATCTATACAAATTGAGAAATTGAAGTCTGTTTGTGATATCAAAATAGCGTTTTTTTACTCAATGCATATGGAAGTATACACGATACCATTAACAAAAATGCATTTTTTTTGTCTGTCAGTCTGTTTGGCTGAGGTAATAATTTAAACGGCTGTCGCGGGATAGCCGGGTGTCACTTATGTTTAAATATATATGTATGTATGTCTTTTTACTTCTTTATTGCGGGTAAAACCGCACGATCAGCCAGTCAGTAAATAAATTTAAATCGACCTTATATTTCATGTTGTTATAAGCTATCTATACAATTCAACAACATTTTTAAAAGGCAATAAAATGTAAATGTTGATTTTAATCGAAATTCGTTCTTCCGACCGGCGCTATCCAGTTTTTGTTGCATACACCTACATGAAGCAAGTTGTTTTTGTCGAGAAGCGCAGGTTATCTGATCTGCGCGGGCGCAGGGCAGCGCGCACGCGCACTAATGAGCGGCCGCACCGTGCGCGTCCTTCCTCGACGGCCTCCACATTTGCAACATCTAACTCACCGAGCACGTATAGACCAATTTCTGATGACAAAACATCGTGCTGCGGTCTTATCTGAAGATCAGAAGCGATTACGCAGATCTTTTGACCCATGTACGGCGCGGTGAAACTTTTATTGTGAACTCACAGAATAGAGTGATTTATTAAAACGATACACGGTCCCGCATGGTCCGTCACGATATTCCCACTTTTGAATCGGCGATCCTCAAAGGGATCTTTATTTAGTTACAACGTTCGAAGTTTCACGCTTCCCTTATTAGCGTTTATCGATTTCGTGTTACAAATACAAGGGAAACCTTCCTTCGAGTGGGTATCGTGTGTTGAGATCGCAGTTTGATTGCCGGGACAATCCCACCACTCGGCCATATGAGACGGCGAGACCACGAACACCTACACCTACATGGCCTCTGAGCCCATAAACGCAGCTTTCTAAGATTTCCGCAAAAGGCAAATCAAATTAGTATAGTTCGATTTGCCGTTTCCTAGTTGGAACGATTTCACTCATAAAACCAATTGCACCCGCACACCATTGTTTCGAAACGAAAGCATTGCATATTCCCATTTCAAGCGAAACCTTTGCCTCCGTTGTTCCGGCATTATCAGGACTGTGCTTTGATTTCTATGCTACTGATAAGGTTAAGCGAGATTACCGTATAAGTCATTAACAGATACAGACTATTCCATTTTAACATTTGTATCTTGTACTAATTTATTAACGTTTAGACGTTGTTCGATTAAAAAACAACAGTCTTCGCATGTTTACACTTGACATTTGATTTAAATTTTTCATTTTGACTTTGTTCAACGTGATAATTACGATATTACTCCAAATTATTTACGCAAAGAAAAGTGTGTTGTTCCGTCCTGTGTGTTAATAAGTCCGCCCGCCGCGCTACACAGTTTTCCACCTAACACCGATATCGCGTTTTACTCTGAAATGCACACGCCATTCTCTTTTACTGTTACAAAAAACGTGTCAAAAGTACCTTTTGTCGCCGGTTTCCTTCGTTGGATTTCTCACGTTTTTGTGAAAAACGTTTATGTGCTGATTTTGAGTTTGCTTGCGGAAAAAGGGTTAAGAAGGCAACACAAAGTATGTAGTTAGTGTTGCCAAATGGACTGTAAAATCAGGTCCGTAAGTTGACTTTCTGTTAGTAAGGTTATGGTGTCACTCAGGGCAGAGGGTAGCCCTTTGAACTGGCCGCGGGCGTCGCGTCGAGGGCGGTTGGTCAAATCCATAAAGCTAGCAATTTAACGTGGAACCAACCTTTTGTTCACAAATCCACTCCGTACAGGGAAACAGTACCTTGTTATAGTTGTTATACTTTATTGCCAGCGCGCTAACTCGCCACATATATGGGCAAAACGTTTTGCTCGCTCGAATGATTAAATTATTCCCGCTGTTGTAACAATGAAACTTATTGAATAAATTGACCTTATTGTTAGTCATAGGATTGTTGTAACCGTTCTTTTATTCAAGCTGCACGCTGTTGTGGTAATAATTTGCAACATTTATAAAATAGAGCCTTTGTGTTTCGTAAAATTTGGTATGGCCCGTTTCTCCTTGATAAGAATCAAGCTCAATGAAGACATCCTTTATTCCGAAAACAAGTCAGAGATTCGCGGTGCTTTCCTAGAAATAACGCGAAGTCTATTTAAGATCTCTTGTATTATGGGTGCTAGAGTAAAATATTCAGACCCAGAAAGTATTGGACCTGACAATTAGGAAACCATCACATCTATTGTAGCACTCAGGTCATCACGAGCATACCTATATCTTTTATCGTAGACTGGTCCATGAGCCTGGCGGCTGGAAGAGATGCAACTTAAACAGGCCCCTTGGAAAGCGGCCGCCGGATGTGGAATATTAAACGTCGGTGCGCGGGCGCATAAATCTCGCGCCTTCGGGCGCAACATGGCGTCCCGTGCCGTACCCCGGAATCGGAGTCGTTGTTACGTACGTCCTGTGCAATTATGTAAATTCACTCGACGTCTTGTTCGCTCTCATTAGAGACTGTTTTAAAATTAAACAATTAGATAACCGCGTTGGACTAAGTCACTTGTTTTGGTGTTTTGGTTTTCAACGTTTGTGAATACTATAACTCTAACGCAGATTTCTTTATTCAATTTTTGCTTAGTGACTTAGTCTACTCAGTGGATATACCTTAAATTAAGTTTATCAATTCATTTATTTCTTTTCATTTTCATTTCATTCAATCATTTTCTTTTTTCTTCTTTTTCGTCTCTAGCTATTCACGTTATATTCTTATCACATATTTGTGTCCGATTGATGTTTATCTTTATCCTATTTATTATTTTGAATTGGATGAATGAATTTTTGTGAGAAAATACTTGCTGCTACGATTGAAAGTGACTTTCCATTTTCTAAGTACCAACACGTACAGCTTCTGTGAAATGAATCTCGAAACCTCAACCTACATCTATAACTCGAATAAATTGCCTGAAACCACTAAGAACTTTTCACAGCCTCATCAGGTGTGATGGAAATCATCTAGTTCCCAGCGGTCAATTTGGCTCAATTACGTTTTTTTTATCATGGAGCTGCAAACGAGCAAAGAAATCTCGGTTTGCGTTCAAGTATTGCGGCTGACCGATAACGACTGTGTTAGACTATTTGTTTCTGATTTAATTTGTGGAGTCATTTATGTCGAAATGCTTGTTGTTGGAAAATGAAGCTGTTTCTAACAAAAAGTCACTTTCATAGTTAATTGCGTTCATTCATCATAGTCAGTTTTTATGTCCAACCTTCTACATTTATATTCTACATCATTTTTGTACTCTATTTCTTTCTCCTTATACCGTATATACCTTATGTTCTTATAGTTTTTGTTGTAATTTTCGTAAGTTTATATATAGTTACTTGTTCGTGTATTTCTACTCTCAATTCTTTTATTTTTGAGTGGCTTACTTTATGAACCATCAAACATTTAATGCTAATTGGAATAAATCTTACATGTCGTGTGACTTATTGTTGGCAATTAAGTAATAACTTGAAATCGTTACGATTAACGATCAAGTCCATAAACGCGGAAGTGGTCAAACTTGTTCATCTCCATTAACGTCAAATCATTTGTAAGCCAATCAAAATCGTTCTCTGGCATAATTATTGAATGAGTCCAATTTAATTTATGTTCCTGAACTTTAGATTTATTGTTTATTATTTAATTATTCGTCATTTTCGGTTATGTAAATATCGTCTCGATGCAAATGTATGCGTAACGAATTGTGATTTAAGTCTTTGGAATGAAGATTGAATTTTGATACGACCTCTGACGTAAGATCATATATGTATTCGTATCTTGTCCGTTCAATAGGTAAAAAGAAGATAATCTCGCGGTACTAATGGGATTGGCGAAAAATAAATCAAAAGGTATCTCCCATCTACAACGATGTTTGGTCGTTTACAAATGTTATTGGTATCGCAACAGAGGTTTCTTCGGCGTGAACACACTTATTGTTATTAAGTGAGCATTGTTACGATGTACGAGCAATAGATACGGCGGTCCGCGGCCATTGTGCTGGCTCCGTGATTGATATTGAACACAGGAGCTGGAGCAATGGTTTACGTTCGTACAAAGTTCCGATTTAGACTTGATTCTTTCCTGCCGTTTTAATTTTCCGATTTTACGTTTATTTTTGCTACAGATAAAATTAATGCTTTTCTTAAAATAATAATTGTCTTAATATTTCTTTTTTCCGTCTATTTTACTGATACCTTTAATCATTTTTTTTTAGATTTTTTTAGGGTTGTATAAATTGTTAATTGACTTTGATCTTAAATCTTTTGATATGTAACTTTCTTCTATGTTACATCAATTACTTTACTCACAACTCTTATCATACCTTATGCATAATCATGACGCACATTATTACATGGTTTCCGTTCGTATATTTTGTAGTAACTTAAACCACTGCGCACTAAGTGTTCGACTATGGCAGCACCATTGTGTTGCTTCCATGATAAAGATTGTATAGGAGCGAGTTGCGCGTGCGCAGCCGGCGCGCTGTTTCCGGTATACTTGACCCTATTCGCGCTCATTATATCTGCCCAACTATTGTGTGTTGTTGTATTAATTGTAGCTCATTTAACACAATTGAGTGCATCTAGGAACATGTTACTTTGTTGCCTTTTTCATTTGTGATGTTTACTCTTGTTATCTGTAGTGATATGGACTCCTTAGCACGTACTAATTAAGACAATTCTTTTTTTTTAAATTACATGGTAGTTTTTGACGTCATATAAATCTAGTTTGTTACTGACATTGACTTAACGTCAAAACTACAGATTGTCGATGGTACAAATGTTCAATATTCTATAAGTAGGTACGCAGAGTTGGCGCACAATAAGTCAACATAGTAGCAGTAAGCTTTTCGTAACTCCGATGCATCAACGTTGCATTGCGAATTAACTGGCAAGCGTTCTGTGTTCCTAGTCCGCCAGTAGGCCGCTCAGTAATCACGAGCGGCCTAAATTCAGCACAGATTCTATCTCTGTCATGTGACCCGTAAATTCGCCGGTATTCATTTGATAAATTGTCCGTCGTCGTCGGGAGACAATGCTTTGTGGCTGCGCTTGCGCAACCGGCCGTTTGCCGCGCATTCGGAATACGAAATCGCGAAATTGAATCACGTGCGCGCCTAATTTTGCGCGCAAAATCTCACGTTCCGTTGTATGTCTCGGAATCGGCCCGGAGGCGCTTATCGATTTTCTGAGAACTTCGAAACCTGAATAGCCTATTTTGGCGGTCGATAATTTCGACGCTGTCGACTTCTACCTGTGTAGACTAAATTAGAGAGGTTCAGTGGCCGGGCGTGTCCTGGCATTAGTGATTATTATTGTTAGTGTTTTGCCCGGTTAGAAATAGAAATAACGTTTTTTCTTCAATACAAAAGGCTTAGTTTCGTAAATGTTTTAATAAATGAATGTAATGTCACTCAACTTAAGTAAAAAGCTGTGAAAACTAAAACGGAAGTAGCTAGAAGACAATAAATCTTTTATTTCTAAACCTAAGCTGCTAGGGTTCAATGAAACTCTTTTTATATTCCAATGTTCGCTCACTCAGGAAAGTTTAAGTTCAACTCGATCCGTTTCTGGAAATTCGATCTTACGACGCAGCAATCGAGTTGATTCTTGAAATGTGAGCAGGAGACCGTTATACGAGCCCTTCGAAGGATTTATGAGTACGTGACAAATGAGACAATGTATGTAGTCGTTCCTAAGCTCACGTGCGATGTGTAGTGAATCGCTCGTCCGTCTGTCAGTCGCCTGACAATATATTAACATACAAACGGCTGGAGATCGTATATCCACGTGTATATGGCGATATGGGTCCCCCTCGACCGATCGGGGAGACTTGTCGTGAGGTTTATCGCTTTTATTGGGGACAGTCCTATGCCCATATCTATTATACTCTATGGATAAGGTGCTTTGATCCGATACCAGAAGTTCTGGTAATGAGTTTTACTTGCCATCGCACACGTCCCGGTTGTAGTGCTTTACCTTCGAGTTAGTACCTAATGCTTAAAATTGCTATATTTTGATACCTATCCCACTAACCACTAGAGCTGTAGCAAACCGTATGTATTCGTTACCGAGTAACGGGTTCTCCATCAAGTACCGAGTAACGATACGTTACTCACGAATTCATTTCGTTACTCGCATCGCATTTTTCATGTACGTAATTTGTGTATCGTATTGCGTTCAAGAATACGACTCGAGAAATGTCTGTATACAATGTTGTGACGTATTAAAAGTAACGAGTAACGAGTAACGATACGATACGATAGTAACAAATTCTAATGTTGATAGTAACGAATATATACGGGTTTTCGTTACTTTTAGACCTTTACCAACCTTTTGTAACAACATAAACAGTAGGACGATGCTTTGCTTTTGTATAATAAATATTACTGATTAGCTACCTCGTGTAATGGCGCGTGACTATAATTTTCTATGCAAGCACCTTACATTTACTTTGTGCATAATTTAGCAATTCAAAGCAAACATTTAAACGGTGCTAAGTTAACACACCATAGCCGTACGGGTCGTGCTATTTATCATATTTTAAACTTTTCCCTACTGAGAATATTACACCCATAATTATGTAAATCGCAGATCTTGTGTAGTAGAAATCTGCCTATCTAAAATATCTGCGCAATATCTACCTACGAAACTGGGCGTGACTGCAGTGTGGGTACTATAAGCGCACCGACAGGCCATTATAAAAAGCTAAAAACATGAAGTTTGCGCCAATTTTGCGCCACATTTAAGAGGCGTTTACCTTAATATGCGCCATTAACGCATAATTACGCGGCACTAATTGCTTGTACAGTGAAATTCATACCGGATCATTAATAGGCGGCGACACATTTAGGTTAAATGGACTTGTTTTAACACTGAACTTGTTCCGAAAGAAATTTGTGGAAAGCAACAGTTATTGATGGTGGAAAGTTCCGACAGTTTTGATGGGTAAGATTTACGTTGAAGAGCTCTCAGGTTGTTGAACGTTCAGCGACTCGTAGGCTTGATCTAAATAACCGCTCATAATTCTACAAAAAACAATCTGTGTGATTAGTAATTAGGCATGTTGATTAGCTATGCCACTAATGTCTAAATTTGACTGTTTGGGAAACAAACTTAGAATGGGTACGCAGTAGTTAGGCATGGAGCCAGGCGGTGGATAGCAGAAAACTTCAGCAGCTACCTGTTAATCTCTCGAGTGGGCTCATTTGGTTATGAAGGTCTGATAATAAAGCAGGGGATGAGAAGTGGAACTCTTCAGTATCCTATTTTATTAAGTTTCTATTTTAAGTCTGTAATTTATTTGGTCAACGTAAGCTCAATATATTGATGGCATTTTGACGGTTGCGATTGTTATGGCTCGATTCCCATAGTGCAGGAAATCCTTATTAGGATCTGGCAACTGCGTTATTAATTTCTCATGAGTTTAAAAATAAATAATTTTATTTGTATATGAAATCCCAGTTGATTATAAACTTTAATGTGAGCCGAGTTGGAGTCAAGTTTGTCATGTGTTCCTCGCTGCACATAACTAAGCAATGTAGCTTAGTGTAGGCATGTGGCGATTGACCATAAACAAAATAAGTCCGCTTGTAGACAGTGTGAGCGCTGGCAGTACACGGTGGTTGTGGGCAATAAATCTTGCGTGTGCGGCCGCCACAATGCATCATTGCGGTGCGTGTGTGGCCGGCTTTATATGGTGCATGTCTATCGGAATGTATAGAAATCCATATTTTTCTAAATTTTGACGTGTACGCGCCTTTGTAGTTCTGTGGTATGATATGATACAACTTTTATTCGAATATGTAAGACCTTAATAGAGTACCTTAAAGGATTTGTAAACAGAAACTGTAATTAAAATTTGAAATATGTATACTAGTAAAGAATTTAGTTCTAATAATATTTTTGCTACTTGCGCTCCATCTCTATACTAAACGGAATCATCTTGCGAAACGATTCTGCTGATATTTAGAATAAGTTTAATGGCGTTGGTTAAGCAATCCTTTGTTCCCTTCCAAACGGTTGGAGGGGATTATTTCACGGTAAAATAACGGTCGTCATTTGATCCATTTTGAGCATACTACTGGGTGGTTTTTAGAAAAGGGGTACCTACCTGATGAAAAGGAGGTAAAACTCTTAGTGGTTCGGGTCCAGCACCATCACCGCCCTAAGATTTTTTATTGCTTTGAAGTAGCAAACTCCTCGCCCGCCTTATGACTTCGCCTTCTGCCTTATGATAGCAGTGCTTAACACTGCTGTCATAAGGCAGAAATAGGTGTAGTGGTGGTGCCGCCGAAGTCGAACCACAAAGGGCTCTACCACCTTTAAAACCTTTTTGCACCTCTAAACAGCCACGTGTCATGGCGCTCCGTAACTTCCTAGAATTATTTCTAGTTACTTAAATCTAATTGCTTACGGGTTTAGTTTTACGAATTTGTAATCCGATTCCTATTTCTAAGTACTACTTTAAGGCTATACCGTAACGATTGTGTACTAATAGTCTCTTGTGTTTGTTCCAGGTAAGCGCCACGATACGAGCTTCTGCGAACGACCTGCCGATATCTAGCACAGACGTAGAAACAAAATAGACTCCTAGTAGACGATGATACTAATTTCCAGGCGTCACTTAAGTATCCGAGATGTACAATGTAACCGAAAAACAATTGATTGTAATCCAAAAGCTATCTCATTTTTTTACATTACACCTACATGTTGTTATAAAATTGTATTAGTAGACTCGTCTCGGGTAAATAATATAATTAGTAATTGTCACTTTATGTCTTATATTTTAATGGTTATTTTTACATGAATGAGACATTATTGGGTTGACGACTCAGTTTAACACTTTATTTATCCCTATATATCCTTTCAAATGCTATACTTTGTCTTAGCTAATTCGGCCAATAAGCGTGCTAAGCTATTACTTAAATCCTTTGGCAATGTACATCAAACATTCTAATTACATTAGGAGTCTATTGATTACGAATTCCACGTGTTAGATCTATGCTATGTATTGCAGACGAAGACTTTGGTATGTGATATGGGAACTTGATAGTTTTCGCTACCTACTTAATCTATGATGCCATGGCGTTACGCTGGATGATCTACGGATTATCCCATGGCTCGAATTGTTTTGTTTTTTCTATTCATATACTAGGAATACGCGTGATGCCGCTCGCTAGGCGTTTGGCTGGGCAATGGAATTAAATAAAAAAATAAATATTATTCCAATTAAACCTTTTTATAGCCAGCCCTATGTGTATCCCTAGGTATATATATTTTGAAATTGTACTGAGGATCTTACGAACACTTTAAATTTTATAAAAAAAAACCTAGCTTTTACTTGCGGCTTCGCACGCGTTAAATTATATATAAACCTTCTTCTTGAAATCACTCTATCTATTAAAATGCAGTTTTAAAGATCTAAGCATACATTGGGACAGACAGCGGAAAGCGTCTTTGTTTTATACTATTTAGTGATTTAAGAAAATCAAGATATGCTAATATGCATATAATTAATACTTTTGTTAAAATGAAAATTAATTAAGTAATTTATATGATTATTTATCTGTACAACAACCATTAATTGTTTATATCTCATTATTAGTACGTTAGCGTTGCGTACATGCTTGCATAACTCCAGTTCATTAACCCAAATACTTGTTTGACAAACGAAAACATTGACTGTTTGCTCTTGGCACAAATACGTAACACATATCTGATCAAACATTGGTCGTATTATTCGCTTCGTTAACTTTTTTGTTATTAATGTCATCATACAAAATATGAAACAGAAACGACTGTTTGTTTGTTTGTTTCAAAAACATTGGTTACAATATGCAAATTTTATACCTACAACCTTCTTTTAGACCTACGTACAATCCCAACTATTATAAATGTAAATGTTCATATTAACACGAGCGAAACCGCGGGTAAAAATCTAGTTATCCATATGATACTCTAGACAATTGATATTTGTGTAGGAAGAAAAAGTAAAATCAAAAGGACAAGTCTTTTACGGAAACATTAAAATTAAATATTTTTAAATTTCCATATGTTGCTATATTTATACATATTTGTGTACCTAACATTTCCATATGAGACGGTTAACTGTAATTCTAGCTTTATAGCCGTCCCATTTTGCAAGTAGTGGCGCCTCGTTACATTCGTTGACTACAATGTTGCAATAAACATAGCTTTCGAGTACAATTGCAACTCAATTGCCGATATCCCGCGGTGGCGACGGGCGAGTCGCAAAATGTTTCGTCTCGCTGAAACATTAATTGATTTTGACATTTGTATGTCGCGGAATCGTGGGCATGAGTATACTGTAATGTCCCTTTATCGCACTATATAACTTTGACGTTCACAACTTCTTGCCGATTGCAATGCGAGAAAATGAAAAAAAAATAGATACCGTAAAGAAAAATGTTAAGTGAGAAGTGAAGGGATTTTTCTTCACTTAAAGTTAACCAAACGTTATTGTTATGTTGTTTAATAAGACTAAAATAAAAAAGCAGTAATCGAGCAGGCAGTGCACCTGATGTCACCATGATATACAGGGGTTTATAAGAAGTCAATGACAGATGCGTTACTACTCCTAATAACCAAGACTATCGCCTGGACGATCGAATGGGTGAGGTTGAATTTTATTTCTTATTGAAAACAGTGATGTTGACTTATCAATTCAGTTTAAAGGACAACTTACATTTTTACACTTCAATATTTCCTACACTTTTTATGCCCGTAAGCATTTTGCTACAAGACAGGTTCAACAACAAAGTAGCAAGGATCGCACGCAGCACCCATCTGAATATTGATGAGGTCCTTGGAACCGCTAAGACCACCGTACGAGCAACATTACCAGTCTAATGAGCTAGAGGAAAATCAAGCACGGCCATACTGCGTAGTTTTTGTGACGACGGTACTCGTTGATGCAACAACATCGGCTGCGCACGCGCAGCTCGCAGCTGCTTGTCAAGGTTTTAGAAGATGTTAGTTGGTTCCATTAGTTATCGGCTTATTGCTCAGTTGATGCACCTGCCTTCAGCTTAACTCAGTGGTATTTTATTAGTAATGAATTTGGTTTTATACTTTTCAATTTACTTATTGCGTAGCAAGTACATACGAGTACTTAGTTCTAAACATATTATCATTTAGTATTGAATTGGTTAGGTTAGGTTAAGTTAGTTAGAAATGAGTAGGAGATGTTACTATTCTTTAGATTTAAGATTTTTTATAATGTTCTATTCTTTATTATGCTTATGGACAACTTACCATTTTCATTTAATTTTTACAGTAAGCATTTTATGGTTGAGTAATCCTACTAACCATACTTCGTCTAGGAATCTCTAAAGTACACATAAACAAGTTAGCCTATTCAATTCTATCGAACACTAGGCTCTAACGCGAGGTAGTCAACGTAGATGAGCGATAAACCCGACAAGAGTATGTGGTGGTTGGTTTTATTTTCATTCCGATGCGAGCGTCGTGTGGTGGCGGCAGGCGGTGCGCGGTCGCCGGGCGGCCGTCTGCGGGGACGGCCAGGGTCGTCAGAAACCACCACTTACTCTGTTTTTGGGTGATTCTATTACTCATGTACTAATTTGCTATCAAATAAAATGATATCACCTACTTGTTTTTCCATACCTATAGAAACGAAACCACGAAGCGTAATTATGATTATTTAGATAAAAGGACATTATGATTATTTGCTGAAGTGAAGAGAAATTAATCTTCAAGTTCGGGCAACCCTGATCTCCTCTCCGTACGGTATCTGTTGCGTGCAGGTTGTTATGCAACGCGGGCGACGTCCTTGCGCGGGTGGGAGGGGGAGGGGGGAGGGGCGAAGGCCGCGCGAGGGCGCCGACCCTGTGCCGTAACCCACCCCGGTTTTTATAACCCGCCCGCCGGACCAGTCCGGCCTCACGATCCGATGGTTAATAGCAGGTATTGCATACTTTTTCCTAGGAACTCGCTCGGTCGGTTGCAACCATTAATATCCTAGCTTTGGACTAGTCTTCGCCAATTGAAAGATAAGGAACGCACGCCGCTTGAAACGGATTGGTTGAGATAGGGGTTTCTGGTTAATAAGGATAAGCAATAAAATTAAACGTGCCTTTCTCAGTAAAAAGCAAAAGTTTGTTAGGAGTCGGTTACTCAATTTATTTCTTCCTAATAAAAGCAGTGATAAGATGCTCCTTGCTGTTTGCTGACACTACTGTGTCCTGGTTTAAAGTATGTGGTAAGCAAAAGACACGTGGATTTTGAAGTTGATTGCAGATGTTCATATACGTCGTTATCTTGCTTGTTTGATGCTTACAGTGAAGCTCCTCATTACCCTCTGACCAAAGACGTATGATTCTACACTGGCGCTCCCAATAAATGGCCGTCTAAGAATGCAAATTGTGGGCAGTTCGGTTGGTAGTTGCGTTGGCCTGTAGGCGTTAGATATCGTCGCTCTGTCCCTCGGGATCTTCGGTTTTGCAAGTACCTGTTTACATTGAAGTTGCGCGCGGTGACGAAATGTTATACATATTACATATGGTATTGTATGGAAGTGTTGGACAACTTGCGGACGCGGTGTAAGTCGCCGGCGAGCTCGCAGCTGGCAACTACGGTACGGTTATGGTAATATTGACCGTACTGTGTTGTATTATGAACTAGTGGCCACGCAAATGCATGATGGTTAAAGTGAATAAATCGCAAGGTCGGCCGTGCCCGCGTGTTCTATGTGAACAAGCGCTAATAATTGAGATTTGATTATGGTAACAATCGATCTACAAAGCGCGCTCATATTCTTCGAGGTATACTGACATGAATCTTCTTGAAACAAAGTCTAATTTTGTTGCAAAAGTAAAAATAAACTTTTGTTGCAATATTTTCTACTTCAATAATAATTCGATGAGGGCTCGTGATTGAAGCGAGGGCAGGCCAGGGCTCGATTTGCTTGTGGTGCGTCTGGCGAAACCCGCAATAAATAACCAAGGCGATAGACTATCAACGAGCTATCCTTTCTTTGTTCGAAATACACCTTGTTTGCGGATACGGATACTTGTCTACAGGAATACATGCTCAGATTGCTCAGGTGTGTTGCTTTGTCTTGGAAAATGTGTAGAATCTTAGAGTAGGTATGTATATTTTGCGTGAGTTACCTTACTAAGGTACGTCAATAGAGGAAAATTGTGGTCGAATTTGAATTTAAAGATGTATTAGTATCAAAGAATATAAACAGTGATGTCACTTTAGAATAATAGTTTTTTTTTTTAATTCGTTTCTAAAATTTGTCTGGCCGTTCAAATAAATAGATATTTTTGGTGAGGTACAAAAATATGATCCTAAAATAAAATTTCGTAATAACAGTTATTTTGAAACATACAGACATTTAAACTTTATTCCTTTGTTCAGATGTTTCAATTAAACCATGCAACCGCCATTAATCGCTGGATTTTGTTCTCCACAACCATTATTAACACAATTAAACATTAACTCGAACGGTCTTAATGGCCGATAAAATATTATCATTCGTGTTCTTCCATTCAGTGGCCACAATTACCTGTGAAATGGGAGCAATTACGATCGCATTGTTCGCTTCTTGTCCTCGTTTTTGATATTTCGATATGGGAACACTATGTTCATTGTTACGATAATCCACGGGTATCTGCATGATATAATATTGTTATCCATTTTTTTTTTTTATAATAATGAAATAGAAGCAACTGAACATGCTAACGGTAAGTGGCCACACAAACTAAACAAAAAGATATTCCCTTGTAAGAAACGAGCCGTGCTCAGTGGTTCTAAATAAAAGGGTTGCTAACAAAGAACGACGTCGCAGGCAGAAACTAGTGTATAATCTAGACAGATCCCTGTACAGAGCGTTTTCTTTACAAATATAGTATATGTCTAAGAGTGCTTTTCCACTAGAGATGTACGAGGTACTAAGCGGTGTGCGATGTCGAAGCTATACTAGAATCGCAAGATGCGATATAAAAAATACGTTACGGTACTCCGTTTGCGATCAATTCGTATGCTCAACTAAAGTCCTTTGTTCGCATACTTCCATATAAAAAGCATAATTTTATTGAACTAATGTAATAGTAAGCTATGAAAATCAAGCATTTTAATTGTGAATTTTACTCCCATCCATTGCTTGGCTACCTCGCACATCTCTGATGTAGAGACACCCTTACTTTGAATTTTATTAAAGTTCTTTTTTACTGGATTTGAAACGAGATCGCCGTAATATTTCAAGAGGGATACTTTTTAGTTTTATTCCACGAAAAGCAAGGATTCCGCCATTGTTATATTTTATGCGATATTATGAGTTTCTTTTCAGGCATTGTCGTTTTAACTGACCCGGTTTGTGAATAAATCGTTGTTACTTTGCAGGAGAATGAGATTTAGGTCAAGTACTATACAAACTTATTTAAATAAGGATGTTTTGCTTTAAAATTTGAATTTACCTTCAATATCAAGTGGGTTTTTTGGGTTTCTACATGGTCATGTTAGATCAGTGAAATTTTAGATTGAACTGTTTATAAGTATATGTTTTGATTTCGTGCAAGTTCAATACAGTAACATGCTCACAATGTTTTTGTTTTAATATTTTTATGCAAATACTTTCGAATATAAAATAAACGAGCTAATAATACTTTACATAGTTACTAAAATTACACGTATGTATATTAGAAAATTTGGATCAATTGTAACATTTTGAAGTAAAATGTATCATGTTTTGAATTTGTGCCTTTTGTACCTTTGGTATTTACCATACAATACATTTCCAATAAGTAAATTTACATAAAATTCATATTCTCGTAATGACACTAACCCGACATTGGCCTGATTTTGATGACATATTGTTGTGTGACTATTTTTCCTCATTGCGTCAGAATTGATGGTTATAATATATTCATTATAGGTTGGTACCTGCTACTATACCATTTTACCACGGCTGTTTTTAAAGTAAGATATTAAAAAAAAAGATGATTGACATAGTGGTTCTTGAACATTTTTTTTTCAGAATTTAGTTTTCTTTTTCTTCGCAAATTTGATTAACATCTCAGTCTGCGTGCGTGTATAGTCGCAGGCATAACCTAGTGTTAGGTATATGTAGGAAAAACTATGCAATCTTATAGTAATCCAAAATTGCGGCATTACTGTTTACGTCTCACTCGTCTCGGTAATGCGCGAGAGAGAAATCAGTTCATGCATAATTTTAAATACATTCTTTATTGATACAACTGATACATTAATACGTGTAGGTACACACGAGTTGCGGATAATTCGATAAGGTGCATATTCTAGCGAATCGAAGTCATTATCATTGTTACACTAAGCCGTAATGTGTTCTAGGAACGGGCGTTGGTTTGTTCGCGTTAGTGATGTAAAGAGTATCGTTTTTCACATTCGCGAACGCGAATATTTGTTGCGAATATTCGCGAATGCGAACGTTAATCTTGAAGTAAAACCTGCACAATTCGTGTCGGCCATCTTTAAGCCGATCAAGTGACCCAAGTTAGTAGTAAATACACTTGTTAGAATTAGTTATTTTGATTTTTGCTTGTTTCTACAAATGACATCATTGTTTAATAATCGATTTTTCAATATAAGGAAGAATGGATTGTTTATTTTAAGAATTTAATTTTGAATTTGTTAATAGTTAATTTTTACTAGACAAACTAGCATAATCAAAATGTTCCTCTTTGTTTGCTGAACATCACCAATCGTATCGTTTCTTGCGAATGCGAATTTTAATAAAATTATACGAGCGCGAATACGAATGCGAATACTCGTTACAACACTAGTTGGTATCGAGTTTTTCCACCGCCGCGTCTAATCGCCGCTCGCTTGGCGCCGCCGACGTGGCGTCGTCTTTTTTGCGTTTGCCAAGTCTCAGTATTAGAAATGGTTAACGGGGTACAAAGAAGGCCTTAGATCTGTAACGCGTTGGCGTTCCCGCGGCGACTCCCGCGGTAAACGATATGTCAATTTTTATGTGAAACTAGTTGGTCCCCGCGATTTCATCTGCATTAAAAATGTAAAAGGGAATACATATCTAAACATAGGTAACATCCCGCTCTTTCGCGACGTCCGTCGTAAGCGCATGGCGCGCGCGCTAATGCTTTTTCCAAAATTAAAGTATTGTATGTTACGCGTATAGTTACGATATAGTGTAGTAACCTATACTACACTATACATATTTTCCTAGGAAGTTATGACTAAAGCATGCATAAATGCATCAAACGTAGGTATCATCACAGATTAATACGAGTATTTGATAATGTCGTCATAGTAATAGTGGAACAATTATCGGAATATTTCATATTGTGAATTATATTGACGTTTCTTTACCAGTATCTTGCAGCCACTCACTGCCAGAAGCAGAAACACAAATTTTATGAAATCTCTTGCTTCACGCTATCCTCTTCTAATAGCAAATTTGGAAAATAAAATGCAAAAACCTACATAAATATTTGTGTACCTTCACTACCTTCTAGCGAGACACACTGCACTGATATCCTTTGTGTTTGACGCAGCAAAGATTTGGGAAGCTAATCGTTTACCTGCATTTCAACAATCGAAGTCGGCTTTGTTTGAATTCGCGGAAACACATTAAAAATTCAACTGTTCTTTGAACAATCGGTTATGCGCCGAACCTTAATACCAAAATGGAATAGTTGGCATAAAATATTCAACATACAATATTAACATTAGATACTAGTTTTGTCCAAGGCAGTTGAACAAGCGCTCGGCAGGTTCAAAGTTATTCCAATGACTTATGTTTATATGTAAGTAGAAGTCCGGACGGCGCGTCCCTCTCTATCCACGTAAGACTTCCGCTTTGCATCCAAGACTCAAAGCATACCTCCATTGCTCGTTGAAAACCAACTTTATGTTATTGTTGCCTTGATACTCAGCAATGTATGTGGTACGAGTAGGATTCTCGTTAAAATGTACGTTTGGATAGTGGTATTGGTACGTGGTTTGCGTCCTTCGTTCGCCGGGAAGAACGGCCTTCGTCCCGGCCAAGCTAATTTTAGAACAGCGCCCTTGAGGGAAACGTCGCCGAACAGGATTTATCGTCCGCCTCTGGAGTTCAGACTCGCCGCTCCTCTTGTAAAATGTATTCACTATTGCCATTCTAATGCTATACGTCGTTGTATACGAATGACGTATGGGCGTTTTGTTTTATTTATAAGACGATTTTCATAGTGACATGTCCTTTCGTTTTCACGAAATAGTAGTATATATTATGGGAGATTTTGCTAAGGCACAATAATAAGGACTATAAAATCGATTCAATATCTTTCCATCGAGTTTAATGCCTTTGTTTTAATTTTTATGTTTTATACAATACGGTACAAATATCTTGCTAAATCTCAAGTCATAAATTTTAAAGCAAGTAGTGCCATCTAGCTGTAAGAAGTTTCAAACTATTTTGTTTGCATTAAATCGTTCGTTTCCGAACCAAATATATTATATATTTGCGTTTGGCATTCGTTGCCTGCTCTAAATAGACCAGTTAGGCTTTGTGTTCATTTAATTTCAAGATTTTAATAATTTGGCAAGTTTTGTATGTATCATTGTTTCAACTATGTCTATCCATGTTTACTTTACTAACTATGTTAACCAGCTATGTTTACTTAGCGGAATGGACAAAAAAATTTAATTCGATTGTAACTTAAATGACAATGCAATAATATGATATTATTGTGGTGATCTGAAGAGTATTTGGATGCTGGCCTTAGTTTATCGTAATTGAACAAAACGTCGATGCGCTTAGCCTTATTCGATGTATCTAAGTAATGT